>SJXQ01004026.1:0-16649 GCA_006408695.1 Aepyceros melampus
CTGATGCTGGGAAGGATTGGGGGCAGGAGGAGAAGGGGACAACAGAGGATGAGATGGCTGGATGGCATCACTGACTCAACGGATGTGAGTTTGGGTAAACTCTGGGAGTTGGTGATGGATAGGGAGGCCTGTCATGCTGCGATTCATGGGGTTGCAAAGAGTCAGACATGACTGAGCAACTGAACTGAAGTGAAAGACTAAGTGTTCTCTTGTGTGTGTTTATCAATACAATACACAAAACATGCCCATCAAAACTGCATGAAATATGGTAGTACAAGAAAAAAGAGCATTTGGTTAAGTAACTCTGTCCTTGTCATATACAAATGTCAGAAGCCAGTGTGAGGGATCCCACCCGTGACAAGGTCATGCAGCAGAGACCTCGATGGGCAAGGCGATTCGAGTCTCAGTGTTTCCCCCTGGTATCTCCTGAGCATGTACCCCAAAAAATAAGAATCTGCCTGCTTTTCCACTCTTCTGACATTCTCTGGAAAAAGTCAACTCAGGGCTTTAGTCTTCTGCATTTGAAAGGAGGGTTTCAGCTCAACCCCCTCTGATAACGCTCTAACTTGCCTAACAGGTTCCCTTGAACGTTTTACAGCTTGTGAATTGCTTACAGCCCCCAACTGCGAGGGGCACAAAGCTTAAGTATCTTAAAGATACAGAGCCTTTTAGAGCTAAAAACCATATTGGTGACAGGATTTCACTGTTGACTCAATGACTGCTGCCAGACCTCCATATTCTTTATCTTTTAGGCACCTGGGAGGATGTTAATGTAAATGGGATATGGAAAAAGATATATAGTAGTTTTGATGTTAGCAACACTAGACTTTTGAGTTAATTACTTTTCTTTTGTTATAAATCACTGTACTTCTTTTACTTGTTACAAATTGCTGTATCTTTGTTATGTAAGAATATAACTTTATTTAGTGCTTTCTGAGAGTGGCACCAGACTTTGGAAAGAACAACACTTTTAACACAAATAAGCCTTCTGATTAACAAACCATTATCTGAATAGGGCCGTAAATGTTAATTGGCCTTTTGGCCAGAAGATGATGTAAATCACCTAAGACTTGTGTATGCAATTGGCTAGATAGAGAAAAAAGCCTGGTTTTTAGAAGAGTCTGGGCTGCTAATGTTGCATAATTTTGTATTACCCCTTGATCTCTATGTATAATCAAAAGTATAAAAGGCCTTGAAGGACAATAGGGGCCTGGGCCAGTCGCTGGACTGGTTTCCCCTGTGTCTTCTCTCTGATTTCTGGCTAAATTCCCATCTGGGGCGTGTAGGCTCACCATGTCTACTTACTTGCCCCAGCTTTTAAGTTCCGTGCAAAAGGGAGCCCAGGGCGGGGCACCCTTAGAGATTCAAGTGGGCCCTGGTGGCCCCACATAGATGGTGCAAGCTCCTTGTCTGGAACGTTATTGGCTTTCCACATAAACCAAGTTATTCAGCTTCTTTTCTCCACCAAATTTTCCTACTATACTATTATTTCCTAATCTAATCTTATATTTCTAAATAAATAAGTTTTTCCCTCGCCTATCCGTCTCCCCTTCAAATCACCCTAGATCCACTGGGGCTAGACCCTGGCATACAAACATATTGACAATGGTTTATTTGGGGTCAGAGATGATTTACAGTGTTAAGAAATCTCAGTGTGTGCTCAAGTAGAAAGCCCAGGGCAGCCAAGTGAAGTCAATGAGGTGTGGCAACTATAGATTGTGGACATGTCATCATAAAATCGAAGTGACAAGGGGATACAAGCAATAAGTATAAAATGATGGCCATACTGCCCCAAAGCCATGTGGACATCAAGTACTGAGAGAGCAAAGGTGAAATTTCAAAGGTCATCACTGTCATCAACCTTACAGGTCAGTCTTTTACTCTAGTCCCAGAAAAGTCTAGAAACCCAGATTCAGGCAGGAAAAGGAAAGTACTGTAAATAATTCTTTCAAGCTCACATATAACATATCAGACAGCAGTAAAATCATATAAACCTTTCTTGCATGACCTAGAATCCACTTTCAGTACTACCTACTTTTTTAAATTTATTTATTTTTAATTGGAGGATAATTGCTTTACAATATTGTTGGTTTCTGCCATACATCAACATGAATCAGCCATTGGTATACATGTGTCCCCTCCCTCTTGAACCCCCTCCCTTCTCCTACCCCTGTTTGAGGACCAGGTTTGAGCTCTCTGTGTCATACAGCAAATTTCCACTGGCTGTTTATTTCACATATGACAATGTACAGGTTTCCATGCTACTCTTAATAAACACTATCCAAGGTGGGTGTGTGGTGTGAAGTGCCTTCTAAATTCACCAAGTAACTTAGAAAATGTAAAATACAGCATAAAAGTATAGTTTTCCAACTTATGTTTCAAAATTCACATTTCAAAATCATCAGTAAAGTATGATATCATCATATAACCTGTAAGTGTTGAAGATGGGAGAAATATCACACATAGGACTATTTTGCTGCTGCTATTGCTGCTAAGTCGCTTCAGTCATGTCCATCTCTGTGCAACCCCATAGATGGCAGCCCACCCAGCTCCCCTGTCCCTGGGATTCTCCAGGCAAGAACACTGGAGTGTGTTGCCATTTCCTTCTCCAATGCATGAAAGTGAAAAGTGAAAGTGAAGTCGCTCAGTCGTGTCCGACCCTCAGCGACCCCATGGACTGCAGCCTACCAGGCTCCTCCATCCATGGGATTTTCCAGGCAAGAGTACTGGAGTGGGGTGCCATTGCCTTCTCTAAGAACATCTTAATATCACATCTACTGTTAGCACAGTTGTCGGTCAGGCGCAGGTGAAGGCAAAGATGAGCACAGCCCTCAGTTTCTTACAACCCCACAGATAAGCAGAAACATCCATGAACAGCCAAGGACATGAGAACACATTGTCTGCATGTGACTCTATCACCAAAGTCCTCAGTCTCCCATCTCCCAGACTGAGCACTGACATTTCATACATTTATCAAGGGAAAGGCTCATCCCAAAAGTCAGATCTGCTAAGAGTCCCAGGATGTAAGTCAAGAAGCAGCTGACAGTTGCTGGAGAATAAAGTTCATGCAGTTCAAAGCTTGGCCATAGGGACTTATTCTACCAGATACATGGGCAAAACCATGGGATAGAAATAGTGCATATTCAGGCACATAAACATTTACTTAAATTATGAATGTCTTGAAAATAATTTCTACCAAAAAACTTAAAAAAATAAAAACTTTCTGATATACCAGAGACTCAACATAGCAAATACTCTAAATCATGGAAGTGATAGATACTATTTTGATAGAGAGACACAAGGAAAATCTGAACGTAATCCTAAATTCATTCTCAGAAAAACAGAAATCACCAGGAGCAGTGCAGAGTCAAACAGGAAGACCAGAAGTAATGAGGTGACTTCCTTATACTACAGTGCAATCTCCTATAATTTGCATCAATTAATAGCTGAAGTGGAAATTGGAGGCTTTGTGACCAGCAAGGAAATGTGGGCAGATGTCTTATTGATTCAACCAGTGCATTTCATCCAGATGAGATTAATGCGCTGATACTCCACAGAGAAGAGTTCTATTTGGGTGTGGTTTTCCTCTGTATCTCATGTGATAAGACTGAATGTAAAAGCTTGTTGGCAGCAGTAGTGATTAACTGTCTATCCTTTGTTTCAGTTTCTTTTAGAGTAAAAAAATAAAAAGAAGAAGAAAGGTTTAGGGATGGTAACGTGTATACAGCTAGTCTGACCACCACATATAGAAAAGGTAAGCTTTACCTCTGACATAGAGCTGTCTAAAGTTTTAATTTCTTCAAGAACAAGGTTAAGAATGCAGGTGTTTAACCATCAACTTACAGTCATTTGTCTGTTCGGGTAAATAGCTTCAGTTTCCTTAAGAAAAAATGAAGCAGGACATAGACTGAAACAGCCTTGAAAGCCATGTCTAATTCATGCAAGAACAAAATGTCTCCTTTTTCCACGATTTCACTTGAAGAGAATTTGTTCTGAAGTAATGATGGAGTCATTAGACTTAATTCTATCATGCAGCAGAATACCAAATCATCCATCTACCAGCCATCAGGACTCATATCCTATTTAATCAGCTTGCATTATCCAGTATAGAGGTTTCCTAGTCAAATGGTATCAAAACCTAATATCTGAAACAATTTTCTAGAGAGAAAGTCAAGTAGCAATCATATGAAAATTGATTTCTGCCCACAACAGAGCAATGCCAATACAACAGATACTTGAATCCAACAGGCAGAACAGAGAAACTTTCCAAAGTGATTCAGTGAGTTAGGATGAAAAGCTATATATCAAATGTTATTTTTTAACCAATTGCACCTTTTACATAATTTTTTGCCATTTGATATAGAGAAATAATTTTACATCTACACGGAATTTTTCTATTATTGATTTTAAAAGAATTTTACTATTGCATGTAAACAGATATTAAGCTCAAAGACTAAATATTTAAAATAAAACAGGTCCTCTAACAGAAAATAATCAGGGATAGGTTCCCACAGAATCTTTTAGTTTAGGAAAAAGGCAAATCAATATAATTTGAAACACATACCTATGAATAGAGAACATAATCCATAATAATTTCAATTTGGGAAATACATAGATCAGAAGCATTGTCTTAAAATAACTAGCTTCTTGTGATGAAATTTCCTGATATCCTATGAACTACTAGGATGCTTAACTCGGTCTTTTTGGGAAGACTGCATGACTCCATCACTGATTATCCCTGCTTTCCCAGAGGTCATATTTTGACCATTATGTACCTCAGGGGTTCAAAACTGTGAACTCATAGTTGGGATGGACCTTTAAAATCAGTCCTGGTTTCTTATCACCTTATCTGGGGGAAGACGGAAATAGATTTTGCCTCTTTCCCAGGAAACTTGCCCAGAAATAAGCTCTGAGGAGACTGGAGAGCCCTAAAGACATTCTTGTTTTCAGAATAAACACTGGTAAAGGATGACAAATACGGGGACAGATCAGGCTCTGCCTCACAGGGGACAGATGTTAACTCCCTTCTCTGGGAAACAGAAAGCCCTAGACTGTAACTGTTTCCCAGGACACAACTATTTCACATTAAGTGTCAACACATTAGCGATGCTTTGGATTGAGGTGTTGGAGAAGACTCTTGAGTCTCCCCAGTCAATCCTGAAAGAAATCAATCCTAAATATTCATTGGAGGGACTTATGCTGAAGCTAAAGTTCCAATAGTTTGGCCACCTGATGCAGAGAGACAACTCATTGGAAAGGACCCTGATGCTGGGAAAAATGGAAGGCAAAAGGAGAAGGCAGAAGCAGAGGATAACATAGTTAGATATCACCACCGACTCATGAATCTGAGCCAATGAGTGAATGGATATGAATCTGAGGAAACTCCAGGAGATAGTGAAGGAACTGAAAGCCTGGCAGGCTACAGTCCATGGGGTTGCAAAGAGTCAGACATAACTTAGTAATTGAACAACACCACAATATTAGCGCTAGTCATTTATGTATATTCAAAATATAGGATTTTTTTTAGCTTGACACTTGAAAGATTACAGTACTTGAGTCCAGATTTTAGCTGCATAGCTTTCTTTGCATATTATTTAAAGTTAAAGCCTTCTATAGGAATTCCATCCACAAGGGAGTGGCAAGATTTCATCAGTGAAAGACGTGTAAGTTTTACTGAGGTTCTCCTAGATAACGTTGCATAATATTAAGTCGTAATGCTGAAGTTATTAGATCTGAGCAAATAGCATAATTAACTATCTATGTTTAAATAGGAGACAAGTGAGAATTTATAAACTAAGATAAAATATGCATTATGTAATCAAGATATGTAACATTCTTTTCTGTAAACAAAAGCAAACACAGCTTTTTTCCGCAGGGCTAATGTCATTTTGGAAGTGCCATGCTTCTCAAGGGCCATCAGTAAGGCCATTGCATCCATCTTTGTCAATTTCTTAGAGGAGCCATTAGTGAAATGTCACCTTCTGAGTTCCTCACACCTCGAGGACAGAAAGTTTTCACTTCAAAACAGCAACAACAACAGCAACATGGATAACACCATCATTCCTTAAAATTTTGCAGCTACAAACATCAAACGGTTAGAAAAAGAATTTCAAATGATAACAGGATGCTTATGGTATAATTATTATCATTAATCAAATATGATCGCAAAGTTTAGCAGTTTTCTTCCTCCATTTAAAAATACTCTGAAATATTAAGCCAGAAGAAACATAACCGAAAGGAAAAATGTCATTAGAGTTACATAATGCCACAGTACATTTTAAACTTTCTCTATTTAGGGACCGTTTTGTCACTGACTAAATCTGGATGTAGTGAAAGTTGCTCAGTAATGTCCAATGGTTTGCAACCCTATAGACTGTATTGTCCATGGCCAGAATACTGGAGTCCATAGCCTTTCCCTTCTCCAGGGGATCTTCCCATTCCAGGGATTGAACCCAGGTCTCCCACATGGCAGTGGCAGGCAGATTCTTTACCAGCTGAGCCACAAAAGAAGCCCAAGAATACTGGACTGAGTAGCCTGTCCCTTCTCCAGCAGATCTTCCTGACCCAGGAATCGAACCAGGGTCTCCTGCATTGCAGGTGGATTCTATACCAACTGAGCTATTTGGATAAATGAAAAAAAAAAAGATATTAAATCATTCCCTGTGATTCTACAGGGCTGGAGTGTGAAGATCAGGATCTGATGTTAAATTACTTTGTCTGAGGCAACTTTAGAAAAACCCAGGTATCTGGATTTTCAAACATGATGGTGGCTGAACCACATTACATGCCAAAGTCAATGGTAAGAGATTATTACCATTGGATAATAGTCAATAAAGCAGAAATAGATGTTTTTCTGGAACTCTCTTGCTTTTTCCATGATCCAGCGGATGTTGGCAATTTGATCTCTGGTTCCTCTGCCTTTTCTAAAAGCAACTTGAACATCAGGGAGTTCACGGTTCACATATTGCTGAAGTCTGGCTTGGAGAATTTTGAGCATTACTTTACTAGCATGTGAGATGAGTGCAATTGTGCAGTAGCTTGAGCATTCTTTGGCATTGCCTTTATTAACTATGCCAAAGCCTTTGACTGTGTGGATCACAGTAAACTGTGGAAAATTCTGAAGGAGATGGGAATACCAGACCACCTGAACTGCCCTTGAGAAATCTGTATGCAGGTCAGGAAGCAACAGTTAGAACTGGACATGGAACAACAGACTGGTTCCAAATAGGAAAAGGAGTACATCAAGGCTGTATATTGTCACCCTGCTTATTTAACTTATATGCAGAGTACATCATGAGAAATGAATTTAATGCTTATGAGGAGATACTGAAGTTTTCATCTATACTTTAAAAATAATTTTATTTTTAAACTTTTTATTTTGGCATAAATATAGACTCAAAATGCCAAAATAGCAGAGTTCAAAAAGTATTTAGTTTTTCTAGAGAAGCTGATTTCTTTTTCTTCTTCTTCTTTTTTTTTGCTTAATCTCATTTATAATTAGGAAAATGGAAATTTAATCAGAATACGATACCATTTTAGAGCCCCCAAACTGATGATATTTTAATTTATCATTATTTACTTTTTGAAAACAATTTTTATTTTTTTTATTTTTATTATTTAACATATGGTTAAGCTTAATTGTATTAAATTTTTTGGAGTATAATTGCTTTACAATGTTGTGTTGCTTTCTGCTATACAATAAAGTGAGTTAGCTATATGTGTACATGTATCCCCTCCCTCTTAGAACACCATCCCTATACCCACCCCCACTAAGTCACTACAGAGTGCTTAGCTGAGCTCCCTGTACTTTACAGCAGGTTCCCACTAGCTTATTTTATACATGGTAGTGTATTAATGGCAGAGGGCAATGGCACCCCACTCCAGTACTCTTGCCTGGAAACTCCATAGACGGAGGGGCCTGGTAAGCTGCAGTCCATGGGGTCGCTAAGAGTCGGACATGACTGAGCGACTTCACTTCCACTTTTTACTTTCATGCATTGGAGAAGAAAATGGCAACCCATTCTGATGTTCTTGCCTGGAGAATCCCAGGGATGGGGGAGCCTGGTGGGCTGCTGTCTATGGGGTTGCACAGAGTCGGACACGACTGAAGCGACTAAGTAGCAGCAGCAGCAGCAGTATATTAATGTCAATCTCAGTCTCCCAATTCGTCCTACTCTCCTCCACCTGTTGATTCTCTACATCTGTGTCTTTATTCTTGCCCTGGAAATAGGTTCAATCCACTTTTTACTTTCATGCATTGGAGAAGAAAATGGCAACCCATTCTGATGTTCTTGCCTGGAGAATCCCAGGGATGGGGGAGCCTGGTGGGCTGCTGTCTATGGGGTTGCACAGAGTCGGACACGACTGAAGCGACTAAGTAGCAGCAGCAGCAGCAGTATATTAATGTCAATCTCAGTCTCCCAATTCGTCCTACTCTCCTCCACCTGTTGATTCTCTACATCTGTGTCTTTATTCTTGCCCTGGAAATAGGTTCATCAGTACTATTTTTTTCTAGATTCCACATGTATGTGTTAATATACACTATTTGTTTTTCTCTTTCTAAATTACTTCACTCTGTAGGACAGGCTCCAAGACCACGTTCATTGCAGCACTATTTACAATAGCCAGGATATGGAAGATCCTGCATGGCTCAGAGGGTAAAGGGTAAAGGGTAAAGGATACGGAAACAACCTAAATGGCCAGTGACAGATGAATGGATAAAGAAGATGTGGTGCATATATACAGTGGAATATTCAGTTCAGTTCAGTCGCGCAGTCGTGTCCGACTCTTTGTGACCCCACGAATCGCAGCACCTCCCTGTCCATCACCAACTCCCGGAGTTCACTCAGACTCATGTCCATTGAGTCTGTGATGCCATCCAGCCATCTCATCCTCGGTCGTCCCTTTCTCCTCCTGCCCCCAATCCCTCCCAGCATCAGCAACAGTGGAATATTACTCAGCCATAAAAGAGAACGTGCTAAAATTTAATGCTAATTTGGTCTCCAGAGCAAATTTGATATATAGTTTTATTTTAGAAATTGATTTCTTAAAAATAACTGATAGCTTATGGTGAACAATATTGGATTTGTGATCTCTAAAGAAGGTTTAGCTTTGAGATCAGGGCCCAGGCTTGAATACTCAGAGTTCTTGTGTGGTAGTAGTTTTATTACAGTGAAAAAGGACCCAGAAAGCTTCTGACATAGATATTAGAGAGTGCCCCACTTATCAAGTCTTACCAGGCCTTTTATACTTTCACCAGACCCACTCCCACAACACACACCTTAAATTAACAAGACTAGAACTAACCATAGAAAGTTTTACCAGACCCACTGCTGCAACATAAGATAACAAGGTTAGTCAGAAGATTCCTGTTCAGCTCAGTTCACAGTGGCTCCATCCTGTCACATTCTTTGCAACTCCATGGACTGCAGCACTCCAGGGCCCCCTGTCCATCACCAACTCCCAGAGTTTACTCAAACTCATGTCCATTGAGTCGGTGATGCCATCCAGCCATCTCATCCTCTGTCGTCCCCTTCTCCTCCTGCCCTCAATCTTTCCCAGCATCAGGGTCTTTTCAAACGAGTCAGCTCTTCACATCAGGTGGCCAAAGTATTGGAGTTTCAACTTTAACATCAGTCCTTCCAATGAACATTCAGGATTGATTTCCTTTAGGATGGACTGGTTGGATCTCCTTGCAGTCCAAGGGACTCTCAAGAGTCTTCTCCAACACCACAGTTCAAAAGCATCAATTCTTTGATGCTCAGCTTTCTTTATAGTCCAATTCTCACATCCATACACGACTACTGGAAAAACCATAGCTTTGACTAGATGTTCCTTTGTTGGCAAAGTAACGTCTCTGCTTTTTAATATGCTGTCTATATTGGTCATAAATTTTCTTCCAAGGAGCAAGTGTCTTTTAATTTCATGGCTGTGGTCACAATTTGCAGTAATTTTGGAGCCCACCCTACCCCCCAAAAAAAGAAAATCTGTCACTGTTTCCATTCTTTACCCATCTATTTGCCACGAAGTGATGGGACCAGATGCCATGATCTTAAGCCAACTTTTTCACTCTCCTCTTTCATTTTCATCAAGAGGCTCTCTAGTTTTTCCTTGCTTTCTGCCATAAGGGTGGTGTCATGTGTATATATGAAGTTATTGATGTTTCTCCTGGCAATCTTGATTCCCGCTTGTGCTTCATCCAGCCTGGCATTTTGCATAATGTACTCTGAATATAAGTTAAATATGCAGGGTGACAATTATAGCCTTGATGTACTCCCTTCCCAATCTGGAACCAGTCTGTTGCTCCATGTCCAGTTCTAACTGTTGCTTCTTGATCAGCATATAGATTTTTCAGAAGGCAGATCAGGTGATTTGGTATTCCCATTTCTTTAAGAATTTCCCACAGTTTGCTGTGATCCACACAGTCAAAGGCTTTGGCATAGTCAATAAAGCAGAAGTAGATGTTTTTTCTGGAACTCTTGCTTTTTCAATGATCCAGCAGATGTTGGCAACTTGATCTCTAGTTGCTCAAAGTACCGCACAATCTCACTCATCTCACACTAGCAAAGTAATGCTCCAAATTCTCCAAGCCAGGCTTCAACAGTACATAAACCATGAACTTCCAGATGTTCAAGCTGGATTTAGAAAAGGTTCTTGTTAAGGAGAAATACATCCTCTGGCAAGACACATTGTTTTTGTATAATCTTTAGTATAGAGTTTAAGGAAAAACATACCCTTGAGCAAGATTAATTAATTGTTTATTGTGTAATCATTAGGCTTAAAGAAAGTTTGTTGTTATAACAACTCAGAGTTTAAGAAAAAATGTCCTATGTGACTAAGATAGAGCAATGTAGAAAAATAATGTTTGTCCCCTTCTCCTCCTTGAGAGCCCTGGACCTCTTTCTCCTCTTTGAGGGTCCTGGACTCTTAAGAATCAATCTGCCTAAGAATTAACTCTCTCATAATGATTTTATGCAGAAACAGATTTTATTCTTAATTTACTTCTTCTCTTAAGGCCAAGATAAAGTGTTGGAGGAGAAAAAGAAAAGAGCAAGGTCTGACCTAACTTTACCACTCTCCTATTACTCTTGCACTCTCCTCATGTTCCTCTTGAAAGTTTTTGAATAAAACAAATTTAGGGGATCAGTTTATGGGTTCAGGGTGAGCATCACAATATCCCCATGTGGTCTTGGGTTTCTTCCTTTCAGTAGGTGGTGACCGCCAAGTTCAGCTTCCGGTCACACAGCTGGTATCGGGTGGTGTCAGCCTGAGGTTGTACTTGCAGCTTGCACGTACAGATATCCTGGGAATATAAGAGAATGTCCAGCACCAACGGTAGGTGCGTTGATTATTTCATAAACTCCTGGCTGAGAGCACTGTTTCCTGCAATGGATCAAAATCTCTGGATTTTTTTTACCAATTGTATGGGAGTTACTGTGTGAAAACCTGGATTGATTAGCACCAGTATTTCTGATTTGGAAGAAAGGCTCTGATGCTGGGAAACATTGAGTGTAAAAGGAGAAGAGGATGGCAGTGGATAAGATGGTCAGATGGCATCACTGACTCAGTGGACATGAACTTGAGCAAACTCCAGGAGATATGAAGGACAGGGAAGCCTGGCACGCTGCAGTCCATGGGGTTGTAAAGAGTTGGACACGACTTAGCAACTAAACAGCAACAACAACAATTTCTGATTTATTACAGTTGGACAGGACTGAGTGAGTTCCCTTTCACTTTTCACTTTCATGCATTGGAGAAGGAAATGGCAACCCACTCCAGTGTTCTTGCCTGGAGAATCCCAAGGACGGGGGAGCCTGGTGGGCTGCCGTCTATGGGGTTGCACAGAGTTGAACATGACTGAAGCGACTTAGCAGCAGCAGCAGCAGCAGCATCTGTTTATGTGGGTGCCTTGGGTGATCTGACTGTGGGCCCCTGAATGGGACTTGCCTCACATTGATTGCTTTTCCCTTTTCATCTCTTATACTAGATCCTTCAAGACACATCCCATGAGGCCCCCACATGTTCTCCCTCTTGTATCACTCTGACATCTTTGGATGGGGAAGAACCTCTGCTGAACTTAAGGCTTATCCTCTTCTGGATTTCTTATGTGCTCCATTTCACCTGGGTCTGTGTTGCCCATTGGTCAATTTTCCTGACTGCCAAGAAATAGATTCTTGGGGAAAATCTCAGGCATAAACAGAGCTGACATTCAAACATATCTGATCATATCTGGGGAACTAGAGCTGGTGGAACTTGTCCTGCTGAAGTCTCTTCTTTCCAGAAGGGGTCTTCAGATTTTCTCGATTCTTGGCCCAACCACCCTGACACATCTCACAGAAAGGCTGACCCCAAAAAAGGGAAATTTAGGACTCAGTGTCATAGCTCATGGGTCAGAGGTAAACCATTATTTTGAACATAACATGTTCCTGATCTTTGGATTTATTTCCTGGCCTAGTTTTGCTGCTTCCATGCTAAGGTTCTTTAGCCATCAGAGAGCGGAAGGTGGTAAGTCCATGCAGAAAGAGATTTTCCTTAAAGTCCCTGCCCAGGTTCCTAGCACTCCTATAATTCACTGTTCACAGAATGTCAGGTGGTTTACCAACTAATAAATCTCCATTAAATTTGAATTTGTTGCCTAGCTCATGTTAATTTTCTCCAGGAGAGCCTCATGGGACTAACATGAAAAGTTAAAACCTCAATATATACTACACATTGTTCTTGGCACTTTGCATAAAGGCATAATTTAACCATCACAATGATGCCTCAATGTTGGTGTCATTTTTGCTATTACATATTGTGAAAAGGGCTTCCCTCATAGCTCAGCTGGTAAAGAGTCCACCTGCAATGCAGGAGACCCTGGTTCGATTCCTGGGTCAGGAAGATCTGCTGGAGAAGGGATAGGCTACCCACTCCAGTATTCTTGGGCTTCCCTTGTGGCTCATCTGGTAAAGAATCTGCCTGCAATGTGGGAGACCTGGGTTCAATCCCTGGGTTGGAGAGATTCCCTGGAGAAGGGGATTCCCCTGGAAAATTCCATGGACTGTACAGTCCATGGGGTCACAAAGAGTCAGACACTACTGAGCAACTTTCACTGTTGTGAAAAAGTCCCTAAGCAGGGTAGATCCCCTGGAGGAGGGCATGGCAACCCACTCTGATATTCTTGCCTGGAGAATCCCATGGACAAAGGAGTCTGCTGGGTTACAGTCCATAGGGCCTCAAAGAGTCTGGCATGACTGAAGTGACTTAGCATGCATATGCATACATTGTGAATAAAGCAACCTCAGAATCAGTAGGTTCTCTCCACACTGGTGATAGATTCATTTGCCCCTCATCTCCAGGTGTCCCTTCCTGGCTTTGGCACCATAATGCCTTCAGAATGTTAGTTGCTTTGTTCTACTAGGACCATGGGACAGGTAGAGGTTACTCTGCCTGAAGAGATGCCAGTGGTAAAGAAATTCTTAAAAGACAGCACAGTGCAATGAATGAATGATGTAGGATAAGAGGACAAAGAGCGACAAAGGATGTATGGGTTGGGAGTTTCTTTATATCAGGTGATTTAGAATTGAGTCTTTGCAGAGGTGACTTTTCAGTTGAGGCCTGAGTGTTGAAAAGAACCCAGCCAAGTGTAATTTTGGAGTGAAGAGACTTTTCAGTAGAAGGAACCAAGCGATGAGCTTTGGGAGTGTATATGTCTCAATAAATTGGTACATTTCTTGAGGGCGATTGTAGTTATTTCTCGTCTTGGAATTCATCACAACACCAAAAACCGACCTTGCATCATCCAGTAATTGTTGGACTGAATTGGCTATAGATTAAACCTCTCATTTTAAAATAGGGAAGTGGAGTCTTTTTGAGGTGAAGTGACCAATCCATGGTGGTGAGTTGGGGGAAGAACCAACATCGTGGACCAAAGCCCAGTGTCTCAGCCAAATCTCCTGCCAGCCCAGTCCAGCTTTGTCTCCTAATTCTACATGTAAATTGTGACCAGAGCCTTGTTTAGACAAACCTGGCTAGGAATATGACATCATCCTCCCCAACCCCCAGCCCCACACCAAATCTGCTTTAGGTTGTTTGCCAAACATTTTTCCCAGAGGTTCAAAACACTGTAGTATTTTTAGACCATGTAGGCAAAATTGCTCTCTCCACGAAGGACCTGAATCATTGCCAGCGTTGCTAAATTGGCAGGGCAAAGGGCCTTATGCCATCTGTCTTCACATCAGTTGAATTTAGGTCTTGAAGTAAGAATTGAATTAAGAAAAAAAGAAAACAGCACAAATGCTGCCTTAGAATCCTCAACAGGCTTCGCTTAGCCTGTGTGATTAACAGTTTGTGGAGGGTAGAAGAACGAGGAATCAAGTCAAGTTCAACATTCAAAATGAAATTGGACCTTTGGATTTTTAGTAGGGACAGGGCTTTTAATCTCTTTAATGCTCTCTCTTTAATATTTTCTAAGGGAAGGAGAAGGAAACCAACATTACTTTTCTCTCTAAGGAAAGAAGAATAACACTAGCTGACATCAGTAGAGTAACTACTATTTTCAGACTCTCTTCTAAACATTGGATCTCTTCATTTGACTCTTGGTCCACAGCATCTCTTTGAGACTCAAAGAAGTTCAGTTACAAGTCTTGCCTGGGATCCACAGGTGGCAAGCCATTGAGCAAGGACAAACTCCCTTCTCTTAGCTTCAGGTTGCTTGTCCCAACCAGTAGTTTTCCATGTTTTTTTTTTTTTTTTCTTTCTTTCTTATTTTTAACTGGAGGATAATTGATTTACAATGTTGTACTTGTTTCTGCCATGTAACATCTCGAATCAGTCATAGCTCTCTCTGTGTGTGTGTGTGTGTGTGTGTGTGTGTGTGAGAGAGAGAGTCACTTAGTTGTGTCCAACTCTTTGTGACTTTATGGACTGTAGCCCGCCAATGCTCCTCTGTCCATGGGATTCTCTAGGCACGAATACTGGAGGGGGTTGTCATGCCCTTCTCCAGGGGATCTTCCTGACCCAGGGACTGAACCCGAGTCTCCTGTGTCTTCTGCATTGTAGGTGACTTCTTTACTGCTGAGCCACCGGGGAAGCCCTCATATATATAAATATCCCTCCCTCTTGAGCCTCCCTTCCACCTCCCCATCCTGCCCCTATAGGTCATCACAAAGTGCTAGGCTGGACATCCTGTGTTTTATAGCAGCTTCCCACTAGCTAGTTCCCACATGGTAGAGTGTATATGTCAATGCTACTTTCTCAATTTGCCCCACCATCTCCTTCCCACCATGTCCACAGTCCATTCTGTCTGTTCTCTATGTACATATCTCTATTCTTCCCTGCAAATAGGTTTATCTGTACCACTTTCCTAGATTCCACACATATGAGTTATCTGTGTGCTAAGTCACTTCAGTCGTGTCTGACATTCCGTGACCCTATGGACGGTGGCCCACCAGGCTCCTCTATCCATGGGATTCTCCAGACAAGAATACTGGAGTGCATTGCCATGCCCTTCCTCAGGGGATCTTCCTAACCCAGGGGTTGAATGTGTCTCTTACATCTCCTGCATTGGCAGATGGATTCTTTACTACTAGCGCCACCCGGGAAGCCCAAATATGTATGAGTTGATATACAATATTTGTTTTTCTTTTTCTGATTTACTTTACTCTGCATGACAGAGTCTAGGTTCATCAACGTCTCAACAAATGACCCAGTCTGTTTTTTTTCATGGCTGAGTAATGTTCCATTGCATATATGTACTACATCTTCTAAACGTTTAATTAGAGGACAGGATTTTTATTATAAAAGTCTATTGTATATGTAACAGAGTTTCAGATGGGAAGTATTGCTAATTCTGGGGTATTAGGGAAGCTATTGAGTTGCTTTATTTGGATCTCCTTTTGAAAATGTAATTATTTTTATTTGAAATATAGTTGATTAGTGTTTTGTTAGTTTCAGATGTACTTCAAAGTGATTCAGCTATATATACTATGTGGCTCAGTGGTAAAGAATCCACTTGCCAATGCAGGAGACACAGGTTCGATTCCTGGGTTGGGAAGATCCCCTGGAGAAGGAAATGGCAACCCACTCCAGTCTTCTCTTGTGGGAAATCCCATGGACAGAAGAGCCTAGCAGCTAAAAGTCCATGGGGTTGCAAAGAGTCGGACACAACTTAGCAATTAAACAACAACAACCAGTTACACACACACACATATATAATTTTTAGATTCTTTTCCATTATAGTTATTATAAGATATTGAATATAATTCTATGTGCTATCAAGTAGGTCCCTGTTGATTATTTGTTATATATACATTCAGTTCAGTTCAGTCGCCCAGTCGTGTCCGACTCTTTGCGACCCCATGAATCGCAGTACGCCAGGTCTCCCTGTCCATCACCAACTCCCTGAGTTCACTCAGACTCACGTCCATTGAGTCCATGATGCCATCCAGCCATCTCATCCTCGGTCGTCCCCTTCTCTTCCTGCCCCCAATCCCTCCCAGCATCAGGGTCTTTTCCAATGAGTCAACTCTTCACAGAAGGTGGCCAAAGTACTGGAGCTTCAGTTTTAGCATCATTCCTTCCAAAGAAATCCCAGGGTTGATCTCCTTCAGAATGGACTGGTTGGATCTCCTTGCAGTCCAAGGGACTCTCAAGAGTCTTCTCCAACACCA
>SJXQ01004027.1:0-40892 GCA_006408695.1 Aepyceros melampus
AAGAGATCTCTAGTATTTCCCATTCTATTGTTTTCCTCTATTTCTTTGCATTGATCACTGAGGAAGGCTTTCTTATCTCGCTTTGCTATTCTTTGAAACTCTGCATTCACACAGGTATATCTTTCCTTTTCTCCTTTGCTTTTTGCTTCTCTTCTTCTCACAGCTGTTTGTAAGGTCTCCTCAGACAGTCATTTTGCTTTTTTGCATTTCTTTTTCTTGGGGATGGTCTTGGTCCCTGTCTCCTGGAAATGTCACGAACCTCTGTCCATAGTTCATCAGGCACTCTGTCTATCAGATCTAATCCTTTGAATCTATTTCTCACGTCCACTGTATAATCATAAGGGATTTGATTTAGGTCATACCTGAATGGTCTAGTGGTTTTCCCTACTTTCTTCAGCTTAGGTCTGAATCTGGCAATAAAGAGTTCATGATCAAAGAGTTGGACAGTACTGAAATTTGCTTCAGCACTGTCCAACTCTTTGTGACCGTATGGATTGTAGCCCACCAGTCTCCTCTGTCCATGAGATTCTCCAGGCAAGCATACTGGAGTGGATTCCTATGCCCTCCTCCAGAGGATCTTCCCAACCCAAGGATTGAACTCATATCTCTTATGTCTGCTGCATTGGCAAGTGGGTTCTTTACCACTAGTATGTCCATCTCCCTCCAAATTTCCCTCAAACCTCTTTTCAGTCAACCCCTACTCCCACCCCTCATCTCTGGCAACCATTGATATGCTTTCTGTCTCTTTAACCTTGCCTTTTCTGGATATTTTATATAAATAGAATCATTCATTATGTACTGGATTTTTAAAATAGTTTTTATGCAGTGTTAGGTTTCCAAGAAAAGTGAGAGGAAAGCACAGAGATTTCTCAGTCACCCCCTGCCCCCACATATCTGTAACCTCCCCCATTATCAACATCACTCACATAAATCGTACATTTTTTAATAAAGCTAGACCTACATTGACACATCATAACCATCCAAAGTTTGTAGTTTCCAATAAGACTAACTTTTGATGTTGTCATCCTATGAGTTTGGTCAAAAGTATAATGATATATGGGCTTCTCTGATGGCACAGTGGTAAGGAATCCACCTGCCAATGCAGGAGACTCAGGTTCAATCCCTGGGTCAGGAATATCCCCTGGAGGAGGGCATGGCACCCTATTCAAGTATTCTTGCCTGGATAATTTCATGGGCATAGGAGCCTGACAGGTTACAATTCGTGGGGTCGCAATGAGTCAGACACGACTGAGTGATGGAGCACACACATGATGATATATATATATGTCATTATAGTATCATGCAGAGAATTTTCACTGCCCTTAAAATCCTCTTTGCTCTCCTTGTTTATCTCTCTTACACCACCCTTGGAAACCATGGATCTTTCTATTGTCTCCGTAGCTTTTTTACATAGTCTTTTACAAAATGTCCTGTTGTTGGAATCATATAGTATGCCAGTTCAGTTCAGTTCAGGCACTCAGTTGTGTCCAACTCTTTGCAACCCCATGGACCACAGCACAACAGGCTTCCCTGTCTATCACCAACTCCCAGAGCTTGCTTAAACTCATGTCTATTGAGTCAGTGACGCCATCCAACCATCTCTTCCTCTGTTGTCCCCTTCTCCTCCTGCCTTCAATTTTTCTCAGCATCAGGGTCTTTTCCAGTGAGTTGGCTGTTCCCATAAGGTGGCCGAAGTATTGGAGTTTCAGCTTCAGCATCGGTCCTTCCAATGAATATTCAGGACTGATTGCCTTTAGGATTGACTGGTTTGATCTCCTAGTCCCTGGACTGAGACTCCAAGGGACTTGCAGTCAGAGAGTCTCAGACTAGCATATAGTATGTAGCCTTTTCAAATTGACTTCTTTTACTTAACAATATGCATTTGAGGTTCATCCATGTCTTTTTATGCCTTGATAGCTCATTTCTTTTTAGCATTGAATAATATTTCACTATCTGGATGTATCAGTACGTTTATCCATTCACCTACTGAGGGACATCTTGATTGCTCCTGAGTTTTGGCAATTATGAATAAAGTGGGTATAAAATCTGAATAAAGATTTTATCATAGATTTGACTTTTCAGTTCAAGTAAATACCAAGGAACATGATTGCTGGATCCTGTGGTAAGGGTGGGCTTCCCTGATAACTCAATTGTTAAAGAATCTGCCTGCAATGCAGGAGACCTGGGTTCAATCCCTGGGTTTGGGAAGATCCCCTAGAGAAGGGAAAGGCTACCCACTTCATTATTCTGGCCTGGAGAATTCCGTGGACTGTATAGGGGTCACAAAGAGTGTGTTTGGTTTTATCAGAAATGACCAAACTGCCTTCCAAAGTAGCTGTACCATTTTGCATCCCCACCAGTAATAAATGAGAGTTCCTGTTGCTCCACATTCTTCCTGGCACTCAGTGGTATTGGCATTCTTGATTTAAGCCATTCTAATGAAAGTATAGTGGTACCTCACTGTAGTTAGTTTTAGTTTGCATTTCCCTGATGACATATGGTGTGATGCATCTTTTCAAATGCTTACTTTCTATATCTTCTTTGGTAAGGGGTCTGATAAGATATTTTGCCCATTTTTAATTGGGTTATTTGTTTTCTTCCGAGTTTTTAGAGTTCTTTGTATATTTTATATAATAATTCTTTATGTTATATATTTTACAAGTATGTTCCCCCAGTCAGTGCTTCTCCTCTAATTCTCTTGATATTGTTCTTCTTTTAATGAAGTCTAGCTTATTATTTATTTCATGGAGACTGTGTCTGCTATTGTATCCAATAAGACACCACCATACCCAGGTCATATAAGTTTTCTCTTACATTATCTTCTTGGAGTTTTATAGTTTTTTTTTGTTTGTTTTACATTTAGGTTTATGGTCCATTTTAAGTTAATATTTGTGAGACTTATAAAGTATGTGTCTTGATTATTATATTTTTTGCATGTGGATGTCATTATTCTAGCACCATTTCTTGAAAATACTGTCTTTGTTCCATTGTATTACCTTTGACCCTTCATCAAAGATTAGTTGACTATATTTATAAGAGTTTCTTTCTGGGCTCTCTATTTTAATCATTGATCTGTGTGTCTATTCTTTAATAAATACCATATTATGTTAATTATGGTAGCTTTATTGTAAGTCTTCAAGTCAGTAGTATTAGTGCTCCAACTTGGTTCTTGTTCTTCAATACTGAGCTGGCTATTCTGAGTCTTTTGCATCTCTATATAATCCATTTGCTGATATTCATAAGTTAACTTCCTGGGATTTTGTTTGGGATTGCATAGAATCTACAAGGTCAAATTGAGAAGGACTGCCATCTTGACAATATTCTTATTGAATATATTCATGAATCTTCTTATTCATGAATATAACATATTTCCCCATTTATTTAGTCATTACTTACTTTCATTCATCAGAGTTTTGTAGTTTTTCTCATATACATCATGTACATATCAGCAACTTTATACCTAAGTATTTCATTTTGAGAGATGCTAATATAAATGATCTTGGTATTCAATTCCAAATTTCACTTGTTCGTTGTTAATGTACAGAAAGCAATTGTATTTTGTACATTAATCTTATATCCTTCAACCTTGCTATAATTGCCTATCAGTTCCAAGGATTTTATTGTAGAGTCTTTGGTAATTTCTACAGAGATGATCTATCAGCTGCAAATAAAGACAGATTTATGTCTTTCTTCCCAACCTAAATATCTTTTATTTCCTTTTCTGGCTTTACTGCATTAACAAGGATTTGCATATGAGATTGGAAAGAAGTGATGGGAGGAGACATGTTTGCTTTTATGTGATCTAGGTGGCAAAGTTAGAAGTTTCTTACCCTTAAATATGATGTTGACAGTAGTATTTTTGTAGACAGTTTTTAGAAAGTTGAGGAAGTACACCTCTATTCCTAATTAACTGATAGTTTTTATCATTATTGGATGTTGCATTTTATCAAATGCTTTTTCTGTATCTATAGATATAATCATGTACTTTTTTTTCTTTTTAAGTGTGTTGACATGATGAATTTCATTAATTTATTTTCAAATGTTGAACCAATCCTGCATATCTTGGATAAATCATATTTGATCATAGTTATAACTCTTTTATACTTTTTTGATTCTATTATAATGAAATTGTTTTATTTCTTTTTTCAAATAGTTCACTGTTTTCTTATTGTATGGAAAGCCAAGTGATCTTTGTATGTGGATTTTGTGTCCTTCAATTTTATTGAATTCAGTTATTCTAACAGTTTTTTGGTGGAGTCTTTCAAATTTTCTATGTATAGTGTTAGTTGCTCAGTCATGTCCAATTCCTTATGACCCCATGAACTGTTGCCCATCAAGCTCCTCTGTCCATGGGAATCTCCAGGCAAGAATACTGGAGTGGGTTGCCATTTCCTTGTCTAGGGGATCTTCCCAACCCAGGGGTCAAACCCAGGTCTCCTGTGTTGCAGGCAGTTTCCATACTGTTAGAGCTACCTGGAATTATGTCATTAACAAACAGACAGTTTTACTTCTTCCTTTCTGATTTGGATATCTTTTATTTATTTTTCTTGCTTAATTACTCTGGCTCAGACTTCCAGTACTATGTTGAATAGAAGTGGTAAGAATGAGCACCCTTGTTTTATTCCTGATCTTAGAGGAAAAGTTTTCAGCCTTTCAACATTAAGTATAATGTTAGTTGTGGGCTTGTAATATATGGCCTTTATTATGTTGAGTCATATTCCTTCTAAGTCAGTTTTGTTGAGAGTTTTTATCATGAAAGGATTTTAAATTTTGTCAAATGGTTTTTCTGTAGCTGTTGAAAGTATCATATGATTTTTATCTTTCACTCTATTAATGTGGTGTATCACATTTACCGATTTGTATATGTTGAAATATCTTTGCATCCTAGGGATAAATGCCACTTCATTTTGGTGTATGAGACTTCTAATGCAATATTGAATTAATTTTCCTAGTATTTTATTGAGAATTTTCACACCTGTATTCATTAGGCCCCTGAAGGAGGAAATGGCAGCCCTCTCCAGTATTCTTGCCTGGAGAATCTCATGGACAGAGGAGCCTGATGGGCTACAGTCCATAAGGTCACAAAGAGTTGGACACGACTGAAGTGACTAGCATGCACAGACACACACATTCATTAGGTATTTTGGCTTGAATGTTTCTTTCCCTGAAATGTCTTCATCTGCCTTTGGCATGTGGGTATTGCTGAGCTCATAAAATGAGGCTAGGAGTGTCCCTTCCTCTCCAATTTTTTTTTGAAAAGTTTAAGAAAGATTAGCATTCATTCAGAGAAGGCAATGGCACCCCATTCCAATACTCTTGCCTGGAAAATCCCATGGATGGAGGAGCCCTGGTAGGCTGCAGTCCATGGGGTCGCTGGGAGTCGGATACAACTGAGCGACTTCACTTTCACTTTTCACTTTCATGCATTGGAGAAGGACATGGAAACCCACTCCAGTGTTCTTGCCTGGAGAATCTCAGGAATGGAGGAGTCTGGTGAGCTGCCATCTATGGGGTCGCACAGAGTCGGACATGACTGCAGCGACTTAGCAGCAGCAGCATCATTCATTCTTTGAAAAATACTTGGTATAGTTCACTGATGAAACCATCTTGTCCTGGGCTTTTTTGTTGGGAGCTAGTAGATTACTGATCCAATCTCCTTATTTATTGTGTTGCTGTCTTCTCATTTGAAGTAGTAGTCACCTCCTCCAGTTTTGGCTGACTGTCTTCAGGAGATAAATACCTTCTTTCCATCCTACTTGAGATTCCAAGGATTTCTCAGATGTTTTCTCTGTGTATCCCTTTTCCACACCTCTTCCTCTGTCTCATGGCAGAATACTAAAGCTTGTATGCCTTCTCTTGATCTTGTCAAGCCAGTTCTAATGCTGACAAGCCTTGCTTTTGATTTTCCTAAAGCAATGCTAAATGTTCAACATTGTGGTTTCTTACAACCCCTCAGAGTTGGGCCTGCTTTCTACAAATGCTCACTAGCCATCTGCAAAGGCTCAGTATTGCTGCTCTTGGGAACTCAGACCAGCCATAGGATGAGGGTGTGTAGGAGTAAGGCACCCAGAGTACCGGGGATACTTATAGACAAGCTGGGGGAAGTGCAGTAAAGAAGTTTCCATTGTCTCAGGGTGGGCCTTCTTGATAGAGTGTGTGACATAGTTAGTAGGTACCATGTCCATTTAGTGACCTCTAAGAGCCCTATTCTTTGCTCTTCCAGACACTCCCCAGCGAGGTACTCATTTACGGAGTCTCACTTTCCTCCATGGGAGAAATCACAAGCTGAGAAGTTCTCTCTGGGCACTGAGCTATGGCACTCTGGGGGAAGGCTCACACTCCTAAAGTGACATTGTTTTGCTTACGCTATGCAATGTGTCCAGTTTGAATTTTTTTTGTTTGTTTTGTTCCAATGGTGTGCTGGGACCTCTCCCCTGGACTCCTGGACTTCTACAAAGACTCTCTGTCCGTCCACTGGTAATTGTCTAAACCAGTGCTCTCCAGGGACATTTCCAGGACCATGGCCAAGAAGGGCTGGAATTGGTTCACAGGCTACTTTAGGGTCTACAGCCAGAATTGAGTTCCATATGCCTGTCACCCTACACAGGGATGTGTGACTCCTCCCAGGTCCTTGGGCATATGGCACTGATGACATAACCAAAGCCAGATTGATCTGTGACTAAGTCCTTCGGGGTATGGAGCTGTTTGCCATAGCCACAGTTAACAAGTCAGCCACCTAGTTGTGGGCCTGCATTATCAAAATGGCTCCCCTCATTCTTAGACTGCACCAGAGTTTCACAATCTCCTACCTAGGTACGTTTGTCCATGGATGTGAAATTATTCTTGTTGTGGAGGATATGGGTGAAGAACATCTTATTCAGTCATCTTGCTGATTTTGTTCCTGTTTTGATCTTTATTTTCTAGTTTCTTGAAGTGGGAGTTTAGATTACTAATTGGAGATCTTTTCTTTATTCTGTTGTAAATATTTTTTTGTGATAAATTTCCCTGTGGGTACTGCTTTAGCTGCATTTCACAAACTTTGATCGGTTGTATGTTCATATTCATTTGGTTCTAAATGTATATTTTTATTTCCTTTGAAAGGTCTCATTTGACCTCTAGGTTATTTGGTAGAGTACTGTTTTATTTACAACTGTTTAGAGGGTTTCTGTTGTCTTTCCATTATTGACCTCTAGTTTGATTCTATTCTGGTCACAGAACATACTACATAAATTCATTTTATATTTATTGAAAAGAATAGATATTATTCTTTTGTTGGCTGGAGTGTTCTACACATATTTGTTACAGCCTGTTGATTGATCATATTTTTTTATTTCCTTTGTTTCCTCACTGATTTTCTGTCCCATTGTTCTCTAAATTGATGAGAGGAGTATTCAAACCCCAGGACATAATTGTGCATTTATCTATTTCTCTTTTAAATTATGTTTTTGCTACATATACTTATGAAGTTCTGATATTTAGTACATGAAAATGTAGGATTCTTATGTCATTTTGTCATATTTACTCTGTCTTTATAGAATATCTCTTTTTGTCTGGTACATATATTAGCTTTGAAGTCTACTTAATCTGATATTTATATAGGCATTCCTGCTTTACTCTTGCTTTTTTTAAAAAAATGAATATTTTCATGATATAATGCTTTTGTACTTTTATTTTCAGTCTACCTATATCATTAAAAGTGAAGTGTATTTTTTACAGACAGCATATAATTTGATCATCCTTTTAAATTAACTTGACTTCCATTGGTGTACATTTACATCATTAACATCTAAAGTAATGATTGATACATTAGGTTTATTTCTACAATTTCATTGTTCATTTTGTTTCTTTTGTCTGTTTTCCTTTTCTTGCCTTTGTATTGGTAAACTGAACTGATTTTAAAATCCATTGTTATTTATCTATAGTATTGTTAAATATATATCACTGTATAGTTTGTGTTTAATAATTACTTTATTATAATATTCATATGCAACATATCACAGTCTACTGCTATAAACATTTTGCTACAATAAGGGTAGAAACTTCATTTCCATAGGTTCCTTTATTCCTCTCAATTTTTAAATGTAAAGTCATGACATAATTTGAGTACCATGAATGATGATGTTATAATCTTTGCTTCAGTTGTAAGATATTATAAAAACTCATCAAAAGAAGGATATCCATTATGTGCTATGCTGTGCTTAGTAACTCAGTCATGTCCGACTCTTTCAACCCCATGGAATTGTAGTCCCCCAGGCTTCCAGTGGTCATGTATGGATGTGAGAGTTGGACTGTGAAGAAAGCTGAGTGCTGAAGAATCAATGTTTTTGAACTGTGGTGTTGGAGAAGACTCTTGAGAGTCCCTTGGACTGCAAGGAGATCCAACCAGTCCATTCTGAGGGAGATCAGTGCTGAGATTTCTTTGGAAGGAATAACGCTAAAGCTGAAACTCCAATACTTTGGCCACCTCATGCGAAGAGTTGACTCATTAGAAAAGACTCTGATGCTGGGAGGGATTGGGGGCAGGAGGAGAAGGAGACAACAGAGGATGAGATGGTTGGATGGCATCACTGACTCAATGGACGTGAGTCTGAGTGAACTCCAGGAGTTGGTGATGGACAGGGAGGCCTGGTGTGCTGTGATTCATGGGGTCACAAAGAGTCGGACACAACTGAGTGACTGAACTGAACTGAACTGAAGCTCCTCTGTCCATGGGGATTTTCCAGACAAGAATATTGGAATGGGTTGCCATGCTCTCCTCCAGGGGATCTTCCCAATCCAAGGATCAAACCCAGGTCTCCTGCACTGCAGGCAGATTCTTTACTGTCTGAGCCATTAGAGAAGCCCATGCCTACCCCTATTTCTATCCATTCCTTTGTTTTTCTTTCCTCCTGAAGTCGCAGCCTCTTCTTGTTCTAATTTCTTTTTGTTAAGGAACTTTCTTGAGCTCTTTTTAAAGATTAGCTCTGCTGCTGCTGCTGCTAAGTCACTAGTGACACATTATTTTAGCTTTCCTTAATCTGAGATTGCTGCTACTGCTACTGCTGCTAAGTTGCTTCAGTCTGTGCGACCCCATAGACGGCAGCCCACCAGGTGCCCCCGTCCCTGGGATTCTCCAGGCAAGAACACTGGAGTGGGTTGCCATTTCCTTCTCCAATAATCTGAGATTATTCCTTTATTATGGAAGAATACTTTTACCTGTGTAGAATTCATGATTCAGAGTTCTTTTCCTTCATCTCTTGAAAAAATATACCACTTCCTTATGGTTTGCTTGGTTTCCAAGGAGAAATGTATTATCATTTGAACTGTTGCTCCCCTATAGTTAACATTTTATTTCTTCCTAGTTTCTTTCAGGATGCTTTACTTAATTTTAGTTTTGAGAAGTTTAATTATGATGAGTGTTTTCATGTAATATCTACTGTCATTATTAGTCTGAGATCAATGAAGACAGGGACTCAGACTACCGTAGTCAGTCCCAAATATATAAGGGATGCTTGATAAAATGCCCTGAAAGAATGAAAACCCCGAGGCACTTTGGTTATCATTGAATGTAAATTTGCTTTGAAGTACACTTGGAGATGAAACGGAAACTTGGTGTATTTCTTAGGTTTCTGGGATTTAATGGCACATAGGTTATATCCTGTTTCTTTTGGGTTACTTTTTAAAACTCTTTAAAAACATTTTTAAAAATTCATTTGGAGTTATTTAAAGTTATTTGTACCCTTTTGTACTACATAAAATTCTCATATCAATATATTTGGCATCTTTTCATAGTAAGTTGTTCATTGTAATAAAAAATTTTAATGAGTTGATCACCTCCAAATAAACACAGTTATGGGCATCATTGGAGCTCTGCTCTTTTAATAACTTATTAATTATCCTTAACTAATTGGCCTATAAAACTTTCTGAGTTGGTCAATTTTAAAATATTCCCTGTGCAATCAGAAGTACAAAAATTAATATCTATTTATTGGCAGGCAGGAAATTTTAATATAATACCTGTTTACTTTGAGAAAACTGCTCTTGAGCAGGACATCAATATTCATTCATCCAGGTTTTTTTTTTTCTTTTGATATTTGCTTGGCATTTGTCTTTGGTACCTGTGACTCTGATAACGTTTTAAGTTTAAAGTCAGAATTCCTTCATTCAGTTTTGTATGTATATTTGCCTACAAATTTGGGCTTTGTCCATGGTCTTTCTACTATAAACCTGTTTGACATAATTGAAACACATTTCCCAAATAGGTGAAAATTAACTAAAGGGATGCAACATAGATGCTACCAAAAATATGAGAAAGTGAACAGATTTCATAACCTGTATGAGCCTTTTAGTGAGTGAAATTATCTTTCTTCTTTCCTGTTTGTTGTTATTGTTGTTCAGTTGCTCAGATGTGTCCATCTCTTTGCGACTTCAATGGACAGCAGCACCCCAGACCTCCCTTCACTATCTCCTGGAGTTTGCTCAAATTTACGCCCTTTGAGTCAATGATGTCATCCAACCGTCTCATCCTCTGTTGTCCCCTTCTCCTCCTGCCTTCAATCTTTCCCAGCATCAGGGTCTTTTCCAATGGAGTCAACTCTTCACATCAGGTGGCCAAAGTATTGCAGCTTCACCTTCAGCATCAGTCCTTCCAATGAACATTCAGGGTTGATTTCCTTTAGAACTGATGGGTTTAATCTCCTTGCTGTCCAAGAGATTCTCAAGAATCTTCTCCAGCACCACAGTTCGAAAGCATCAGCTCTTCAACACTCAGCGTTCTTTCTGATCCAACTCTCACATCCACACATGACTACTGCAAAAATCCATAGTTGGTTATACAGACCTTTGTAGGCAAAGTAATGTCTCTGCTTTTTAAAGACAGTCTGTCATCGGAGAAGGCAATAGCAACCCACTCCAGTACTCTTGCCTGGAAAATCCCATGGACAGAGGAGCCTGGTAGGCTGCAGTCCAAGGGGTCGCAAACAGTTGGACATGACTGAGCAACTTCACTTTCACTTTTCACTTTCATGCACTGGAGATGGAAATGGCAACCCACTCCACTGTTCTTGCCTGGAGAATCCCAGGGACAGCGGAGCCTGGTGGGTTGCCGTCTATAGGGGTCGCACAGTTGGACACGACTGAAGTGATTTAGCAACAGCAGCACCAGCAGCTTTGTCATAGCTTTTCTTCCAAGGAGCAAGCTTCTTT
This sequence comes from Aepyceros melampus, assembly GCA_006408695.1. Taxonomy (NCBI): domain Eukaryota; kingdom Metazoa; phylum Chordata; class Mammalia; order Artiodactyla; family Bovidae; genus Aepyceros; species Aepyceros melampus. Next base: position 11,185 of record SJXQ01004027.1, read on the forward strand.
TAATTTTATTTCTGCAGTCACCATCTGCAGTGATTTCAGAGCCCTAGAAAAAACAGTCATCAGTATTTTCATTTTTTCCCCATCTATTTGCCTTGAAGTTATGGGACAAGATGCCATAATCTTTGTTTTTTGCATATTGAGTTTTAAGCCAGCTTTTTCACTCTCCTCTTTCCCCTTTATCAAGAGGCTCTTTAGTTTCTCTTCGCTTTCTGTCATCAGGGTGTTGTCTTCTGCATGTCTGAGGTTATTGATGTTTCTCCCAGCAGTCTTGATTCTAGCTTGTGCTTCATCCATCCTGGCAATTTGCATGATTTACTCTGCATATAAGTTAAATAAGCAGGGTAACACCTTGACATACTTCTTTCCTAATTTTGAGCCAGTCCATTTTTCCATGTCTGGTTCTAACTGTTGATCTGAATACAGGTTTCTCAAGAGACAAGTAAGGTGGTCTGGTATTCCCATCTCTTTCAGAATTTTCCAAGTTTGTTGTGATCCACACAGTCAAAGGCTTTGGCGTAGTCAATGAAACAAAAGTAGATGTTTGTCTGGAATTCCCTTGCTTTTTCTATGATCCAGTGGAGGTTGGCAATTTGATCTCTGGTTCCTCTGCCTTTTCTAAATCCAGCTTGTACATCTGGAAGTTCTCAGTTCACGTACTGTTAAAGCCTAGCTTGAAAGATTTTGAGCATTACCTTGCCTAGCATGTGAAATGAGTTCAGTTGTGTAGTAGTTTGAACATTCTTTGGCATTGCCCTTCTTTGGATTGGAATGAAAACATGACCAGTCCTGTGGCCACTGCTGAGTCTTCCAAATTTGCTGGCATGTTGATTGCGACACTTTAACAGCATCCTCTTTGAAATAGCTCAGCTGGAATTCCATCACCTCCACTAGCTGTATTTATAGTAATGCTTCCTAAGGCTCAGTTGACTTCACACTCCTGGATATCTGGTTCTAGGTGAGTTGATCACACTATCATGGTTATCTGGGTCATTAAGACCTTTTTGTACAGTTCTTTTGTGTATTCTTGCCACCTCTTCTTAATCTCTTCTGCTTCTGTTAGGTCCTTGTTAATTGAGATCTTAGTCTTTCCCATTCTGTTGTTTTCCTCTATTTCTTTGCATTGTTCACTTAAGAAGGCTTTCTTATCTCTCCTTGCTATTCTTTGGAACCCTGCATTCAAATGGGTATATCTTTCCTTTTCTCCTTTGTGTTTTGCTTCTCTTCTTTTCCCAGCCATTTGTAAGGGCTCCTCAGACAACCATTTTTCCTTGTTGCATTTCTTTTTCTTGAGGAAGGTTTTGGTCACCACTTCCTATACAATGTTATTAAACTCTGTCCATAGTTCTTCAGGCATTCTGTCTGTCAGATCTTATCCCTTGACTCTATTTGTCACTTCCACTGTATATCATATCAGATTTGATTTAGGTCATACTCGAATGGTCTAGTGGTTTTTCCTACTTTCTTCAATTTAAGTATGAATTTGGTAATAAGGAGTTCATGATCTGAGCCACAGTCAGTTCCCAGTCTTGTTTTTGCTGACTATATAGAATTTCTCCATCATCAGCTGCAAAAAATATAATCATATTTTGGTATGGACCATCTGGTGATGTCCATGTGTAGAGTCTTCTCTTGTGTTATTGAAAGAGGCTGTTTGCTATGACCAGTGTGTTCTCTTGGCAAAACTCTGTTAGCCTTTGCTATGCTTCATTTTGTACTCCAAGGCCAAACTTGCCTGTTACTCCAGGTATCTCTTGACTTCTTACTTTTGCATTCCAGTCTCCTATGATGAAAAGAACATCTTTTGGGGGGGCTTTAATGAGTCAAATTTTGTTTCTTCTTTCTTGTTTGTGGAAAATATATAATCCATAGAGTTCATAGTATCTGAACCATTATATTCTGTTCTTGTTGATTTTTTATAATATTATCCTGCATTTAATTTAATGAAAATGCAGGAACTATAGCATTTGAATTCAAGATAACATAAATTCCATCCTTCATTGCCTCATGTGATTGCTCTGGACAGATACAATTATATAACTTAGTCATTAGTTATATGATATTATAATTTAAAAATCAGAAAATTTTGGATGATACTCATAAAGTAAACACTCAATAAATTTATGAAATGTGTCAGTTTTCTAGAAGAATTTCCTCATGATTATTACTATCTAAATTGAAAGGTAAATCATTTTCATAAATGTACTTTGTCTCTAAATCTAATTGGAAGCTCTGCCTTCATTTAGATAGGCCAAGGCCCTTGTTTACCATCAGAAGGAAGGATGAACAGGAACATGTTATATCCTATTGAATATCCACTTTAATTCAGAAACCAATATGATTCATTCTTCCACTGTCTTGGGTAATGTCATCCTAGGTTGTGTTTACTATGATCATAATAATGTTAATATTTTACACATGTGCTCAGCCTGATATTTTTCCACAATAAAAGGTCAGGATTATATCTATGTCTCACTTAGCCTTTTCAAAAAAAATTATGAGCTTAGTTCTTACTTTCTTGGTTCCCCTACATTTACTTATTTCTTCTCCATCCATTTGTAATAGATTTAGATCATTTCCTTATACCTTGACCTGACCTTTGGAAAAATATAAGATAATTGCAAAGTCAATTTCTTCAGACTACTTTTCAGTTTATTTTTGTGTCTTTATGGGGTATCTTGATTTCTAAAGGTCTTTGGCATAATTTTTTTATGAATACAACCAGAAAACATATGACATATATTTCACTCCCTAACACAATAAAATTTGTTCCCGAATGCCCTTGTATTTTTCGATAAGAAAAAAAAAAGGTGATTATGGCAGTGTATTTGTGTAGAGGAAGCAAAAGAGAAACAACCATTCTACTTCATTACAGTTATCTGCATTCATTTTTAATTAACATTACAAATGTTCTCTTAGATACTTTCTTTAAAATCAGAAGTATCCAATATCTTTCATTCTGATATATTTCTGCAAGCATTAAGTTGTAAGAGAGTCTCAACAGAAATGTGAAATATACCTACTTCTTTAGGTTTCAGTATATATTCCTGGTAGATGAATGCATTTATCATAAATAATTGTATTTGTCGAGTGCACCCACAATATGAAATACATTTTGATTCTTATGCCTGAGGTCTGACAACCTTCTTATATTGAGTAAATGACTTAAAGTTACTGAGAAATCTAAAAATGTCAAAATAATTTTTTTTAATGTATAGCTTTTGATTTTGTTCAATTTTGGTTCTGAGGATATAATAATGAACACCTTATACTATGAACACAGGAGATTTTCTTTTTTTGAGATTTAACAGAAAATTCTACAGGTTTGGGTTACATTTCTGTTATAGCTTAATGATTGAGATTTCCTTAGGAGGCTGCAGTCACATGTTGGCAATATCCAAAGCCATCTTAAGGCTCGACTGAGCTAGCTCATCAAAATGGTTAACAAAACTGGAAGTTAATGCTAGTTATTATCTAATAGTGCGGCTGTTATTGGCTAATGGTGCCTACATGCAGTCTCTATGTAATGTGTGTCTCAAGTAGTTGAATTTTATATACAGTGGTTGGTTTCCCACAGTGTGTAGTCCAAAAGAACTACAGAGCATTTTCTGATATAGAACTAGAGTTTATGCAGCTTTATTTAGCTACTTTCTGTTGGCTACAGGAGAATCACTGTGTTGATTTGGATAGTAAAAGGGACTACCAGTCAGTCAGTTCAGTCACTCAGTCATGTCCGACTCTTTGTGACCCCATGGACTGCAGCACACCAAGCTTCCCTGTCCATCACCACCTCCTGGAGCTTGGTCAAACTCATGTCCATCAAGTCAGTGATGCCATCTAACCATCTCATCCTTTGTCGTCCCCTTCTCCTCCTGCCTTCAATTTTTCCCAGCATTTTGGGGGACAACTGAAAACTAGCCCATGCCAGTTCTGTCTTTAAATTCATTTTAGTTGTCCCAATGCTGTACTATACTCCTGAATATATCCACTCTATGTTCCATCCCTGGAGGGCTATACCTAAGTAGGTATTAGAAATCTCAAGTCATCCAGATGACCCTTGAAACTTGGGGGAGTGATGTGAGATAGACTGACCTAATCATATTTAGTACTTGACCACCTTCCCCACAAACCAACTCAATGCTCAACATCCCTTTTTCTCTCTCATCAAGTGTAAATTAAGTTCTGAAGAGAAATGACTCTGTGCCCTGGTGACTACACATTTTTCTTATTTGCTGGGCATGAGAAGAAGGGAAAAGAGAAGAACAAAAAGCATGACAAAAAATGAGATGGTGGCTATTCTATCTTCTAAATTAAATGATCTCTAAAACGTAAGGCCCGCAGGAGAGGAGGAAAGAGAAAAAGGCTCAAGGAAAACTATTTTAAGGAGTACATGTCACTTTGTGTTTTCCTTATTTAAAGGACCAGAGTTTGTCTAGGGATAATTTAAGTATGATTATTCATACCTAAAATTTGCATTTTAAATACTTTACATCCTCTGAAGAGTTAGGATAGACACATGATGGAGTTCAAAGTATCAGAACAGCTTATCTATTATTCTTAATGATCTTGTTATCTTAAAAACTAAAAATAATGTGTTTCTAGTAAAAAGCTGTGTTTAGTCTGGGACAATAATGAGCCCAGTTTGGTGATTATTCATGATCATCATATTTTTCTTATTCCTTTGTTTGCCTTGCCAAAGAACAACACAGTAAACACAACAGTAAATACACAACAGTAAATATTTGCTTCATTCCTACTAAATATTTAGCAGAATAACATTATTTAATTTTCATACAACTACTTAGATATCACTGTCTCCAATTTACCAAAGACGCATACACTGTGTCTCCAGTTTACCAAAGACACACACACTCACACACACACTCACACACACACACACACATCTTTACACAATCACATCAAAGAATGGATAGCATGTAGTGGGCACAGTGTCCATTTAGATAAGACACCCCAGATCCTGTCTCCCCTTCTCCAATCCCAACTCAACAGAAAATCCCAGCGTGGAGTCCTGTAAACCTCAGATTCAGGCCATTCTGAATGGTGGTAGGCTAAAGAATAGGTCAGAACCCTGAGCTATATTTTCAATATCAATAGCCCTGGGGAAGCTGATTAAAATTTTCTATTACTTTATTTATTATGTATTTATTTTTGACACTGCATGGCATGTAGGATCTTAGTTCCCCAACCAGGGATCAAACCCTTGCCTCCTGCATTGGAAGCACAGAGTCTTAACTACTGAACCACCAGGAAGTCCCCACATATTTCTGTTCTTTTATAAGGTTACACCTAGCATTAACTTTGGCACATGTAAGCAGAATAGGTGCCCTACTGGATAGTATAATGTAAGAAATGCCACATACGGAAAGGAATAATTTCTATAATTATCTGTCATCATCGTGATTTGAAATTTTCTGATCAGAGGCTTACCTTTTTGTATATTTAAATTTTTCCCAGCTTCACTAAGGTATGATTGACAAATGTATATATTTAAGGTAAACAATGTGATGATTAAATACAATATATACTGTGAAATGATTCTTCCAATCAAGTTAACCTGTTCAGCAGATCACATAGGTATCTTTTGGTGTGTGTGGTAAGAACACTAAAGATCTATCTTAGCAGATTTCAACTGTACAATGCATTATTAGCAACTATAGGCTCCATGCTATACATTTGATCTCTAGAATCTATTTATCTTATTAATATAGCTGAAAATTTGTACCCTTTAACCAATATTCCCTATTTCCTCTAACCCCTAGCCCCTGGTAACCATTGTTCTACTCTGCTTCTGTGAGTTCAACCTTTTTAGATTCTGTATTTAAGTGACATTGTGCAAAATTTATTTTTCTTTATCTGGCTTATTTTACTTAGTGTAATCTCCTCAGGCTTCATCTGTGTTGTCCCAAATGGCAAGAGTTCCATCTTTTTTATGGCTACATATTACTTCACTTTGTACATGTACCACATTTTCTTTATTCATCTGTAGGTGGTCACTTGGGCTATTTCCATATCTTGGCTATAATGACTAATGCTATAACATGGGGGTGCAGATACATCTTTGAGATACTAATTTCATTTCCTTTAGATATATGCCTGTAAGTAGGATTGCTGGATCATATGGTAATTCAATTTTAGTTTTTTGAGGAAACTTCATCAAATTTTCCGTAATGTCATACCAAATTTTAAATCTCACCAGCAGTGTTAAGTGGTTTTCTTTATTCCACATTAATGCTAACACTTATTTTTTGACTCTGTGATAGTAACAATCCTAACAGATATGAGGTGATATCCCATGGTGATTTTGATTTGCATTTCCCTGATGAATAGTGATATTGAGCACTTTTCATATACTTGTTGGCCATTTGTATGTCTTCTTTGGAAAAAATATCTCTTGAGGTCCTCTGCCCATTTTTAATAGGGTTATTTGTGGGTTTTCTTGCTATTGAGTTCTGTGAGTTCCTTATATATTTTAGATAACATCCCCCATTAGATACATGATTTGCAAATATTTTATCCCTGTCCAAAGGTCACCTTTTCATTTGGTTGATTTCTTTTCCTTTGCTGTGCAGAAATTTTTTAGTGTGATATAGTCCTGTTGCTTATTTTTGCTCTTGATTCCAGTGTTTTTGCTGTCATATTTGAAAAGTATTTTTCATGCTATTTTAAATAGGATTGTTTTCTTAATCTCTTTTTCAAATAGTTCATTGTTAGTGTATAGTAACACAACTCATTTTTGTACGTTGATTTTATATCCTGAAACTTTCCTGAATTCACTTATTATGTAAAGTTTTCTTCTGGAATCATTGTACAAATAAAATCAAAGATAATGATCTTGGAGGAAAAGTTTTTAGTCTTTCAGTGTTGAATATATCAGCTGTAGACTTTTCATATGTGGCCTTTTTTATGTTGAAGTAATTTTCTTCTGTTCCTAAATTGTTGAGTGTTTTTATAATAAAGTGGTATTAAATTTTGTCAGTTTTTTTCTTGCATTCTTGAGATGATCATGTGTTTTTTATCCTTCATTCTGTTAAAGTGGTTTATCATATTAATTAATTTTCTTATGTGGAACTTTCTTCACATCCTATAGTTAAATCCTACTTATACATGGTGTATGATCCTATTGCCATGCCACTGAATTCCATTTGATAGCATTTGTTGAGGATTTTTGCGTCTATATTCATCAGGGATATTTGCAGTAGTTTTCTTGTAGTGCCTTTTTCAGGCTTTGACATCAGGATAAATTAAGTTTGGAAGTATTTGGAAGAATTCCTTCATCTTTAATATTTTGGAAGAGTTTGAGATGGATTAACGTTAATTCTTCTTTATATATTTGGTAGAATTCACCATCTGTTCCTGGGCATTTCTTTGTTGGGAGGATTTTGATTACTGACTCAATGTTCTTAATATTCATGTTCAGATTTTCTGTTTATTCATGATTTTGTCTTGGTAAATCCTTTTTTTCTGGGGATTATCCATCTCTTCTCGGTTATATAGACTATGTATAATTGTTTATAGCATTCTCTTTTGGTCCTTTCTATTTCTGGGACATTAATTGTAATGTGTCCTGTTCATATATGATTTTGTACATTTAAGTCATGTTTTTTCTTAATCTAGCTAATTTTATTGATTTTGTTATTTTCAAAAAACTCTCAGTTGATTTTTTTCTATTTTTTTCTTTTGTCTTTAATTTCTGCTCTACTCTTTATTTCCTTCTTTCTGCTAACTTTGGGTTGGGTTTTTCTTCATTTTCTTGTTTCTTGAGAAATAGAATTAGATTGTTTGACTTCTTTTTTTAATGTAGGCGTTTATCAGTATAAATTTCCATCTTAGTAGTACTTTTGCTGCATTCCATAAGTAATGTTGTATTTTCATTTTGTCTCAAGATATTTTATAACATCTTCTTGGTTCATTGGTTCAAGATTTCACTTTTTTTAAATTAAATTTAATTGTTTAATTTCCATGTATTTGTGTATTTTCCAGTTTTCCATCTGCTATTGATATCTAGTTTCATTCCACTATGGAGGAAAAAGACAACTGGTAAAACTTGAATCTTCTTAAATGTGTTCAGACTTGATTTGTGACCTAACATGAAGCCTGTCCTTGAGAATGTTCCATGTGTACCTGAGAGGAATATGAATGCTGTTGCTGTTGAGTGAAATGTTCTGTATATATTCGTTAGAATCATTTGTCTGTAGTCTTTTCTCTTATTGATCTTTGTCTAGGTTTTCATTCCATTCAATATTCCATTATTGAAAATGGGGTATTGAAATCTGTTATTATTCTATTGCTGTCTATTCCTCCCTTAAGTTCTGTCAATCTTTGGTCTATATATTTAGATACTCTATTGTTGAGCATATATATTGCTATAATATGTATAATTGTTTTTTTTTGTTCTGGCAAGCTGATTTGATATAAAATCCTTCTTTGTCTTCTTGACAGTTTTCTATTAAGTCTACTTTGCCTCATAGAAGTAAGGCTAGGCATGCTCTTTTGTTTACCATTTTCATGGAATATTCTTTCTTTCCTTTAACTTTCAGCCTATGTGTATCTTTAAACCCAAATTTAGTCTCTTATAGACAGCACATACTTGGATCTTGTTTTTTTATCCTATCAGCCACTGTCTCTTTTGAAGAGAGTTTAATTTTTTTAATTAATTTTTATTTTTTAGTTTGTTTTGCTTTACAATACTGTATTTGTTTAATTTATTTAATATTTAAAGTAGTTAGTGATATGGAGGAACTTACCATTTTGTCTTTTTTGGTATGTCTTATAGCTCTTTTGTGCATCTTTTCTTATCTTGCTATCTTCCTTTGTATTGTATTGCTTTTTTTTAATAGTAATATGCTTTGGTTCTTTTCTCATTTTCTCTTGGGTGTCTTCTGTAGGTATTTTCTTTGTGGTAACCATGGGACTTACATAAAACATCTTATAAGCTTAACAATCCATTTTAAGCTGATAACAAATTCAGTTGCATACAAAATCTCTACACTTTTTTAGTGATATACAAGTTACATTTTTTATATTGTTTCTTTTAATATTTTGTTTTATAAATTGTTTTTTAACTTGTATGGCACAACTAAGTGATTTATGTACCACTGTTACAATATTTAGTTTTGTGTATTTTCTTTATATTTATTTTTGCCAGTGAACTTTATACTTTCAAATGCTTTTGTGTTGCTATTTACCCTTTTCATTTCAACTTAAAGGACTCCCTTTAGCGTGTCTTGTAAAGCAGGTCAGTGGCAATTAACTCCCTCAGCTTTTCTTTGTCAGGGAAAGTATCTATTTCATTTCTGAAGGACTTTTTTTTGCTAATGTTTTTGGTTGGCAGTTTGTTTTTCACCACTTTAAATATATCATTCCTCTCACTTCAGGCTTGCATGGTTTCTGCTGAGAAATCTGTTGGAAGTCGTACAAGAATTCCCATGTATGTAATAAGTTTGTTTTCTCTTGCTGTTTTCCAATTCTATTTTTGTCTGTAACTGTTGACATTTTAATTATGTGTCTCATTGTGGAGTTCTTTGATTTCATCCTATTTAGAGCCTTTTGTACTTCATTAATCTGATGTTCATTTTCTTCTCCAGATTTGGGAAGTTTGTGACCATTATTTCTAAAAATAAGCTTTCTGCTTCTCTCTATTCCTTCTGAGACTCATAATGTGTATATTAGTCCTCTTGATATTGTTGTGTAAGTCCCTTAGATTTTCTTCACTCTACTTCATTTACTTTTATTTTTGCTCTTCTTCACATGACTTTTCTTTCAGTTCTCTCATTATTTCTGCTGGATCAAATTGACCTCAACCCTTAGTAAATTTTTCAGTTCAGTTTCTGCATTCTTCAGCTCCAAAATTTGTTTTTTTTTTTTTTTTAATATTTTCTTTTTGTTGAAATTCTCTTTTGTTCATTGTTTTCCTGATGTTGTTGAACATCTTCGTGACAATTATTTTGAATAATGTGCCAAGTAATTTCTATACCTCCACTTCTTTATGGTACATTTCTGGAGATCTATTTTCTTTCTTTAACAGCGTATTTTTTGTTTGTTTGTTTCTTCATTTCCTTTTTAACTTTGTGTTGGTATTGACACATTTGGAAAAATTTCCCTTTAGCGTGTCTTGTAAAGCAGGTCTAGTGGCAATTAACTCCCTCAGCTTTTCTTTGTCAGGGAAAGTATCTATTTCATTTCTGAAGGACTTTTTTTTGCTAATGTTTTTGGTTGGCAGTTTGTTTTTCACCACTTTAAATATATCATTCCTCTCACTTCAGGCTTGCATGGTTTCTGCTGAGAAATCTGTTGGAAGTCGTACAAGAATTCCCATGTATGTAATAAGTTTGTTTTCTCTTGCTGTTTTCCAATTCTATTTTTGTCTGTAACTGTTGACATTTTAATTATGTGTCTCATTGTGGAGTTCTTTGATTTCATCCTATTTAGAGCCTTTTGTACTTCATTAATCTGATGTTCATTTTCTTCTCCAGATTTGGGAAGTTTGTGACCATTATTTCTAAAAATAAGCTTTCTGCTTCTCTCTATTCCTTCTGAGACTCATAATGTGTATATTAGTCCTCTTGATATTGTTGTGTAAGTCCCTTAGATTTTCTTCACTCTACTTCATTTACTTTTATTTTTGCTCTTCTTCACATGACTTTTCTTTCAGTTCTCTCATTATTTCTGCTGGATCAAATTGACCTCAACCCTTAGTAAATTTTTCAGTTCAGTTTCTGCATTCTTCAGCTCCAAAATTTGTTTTTTTTTTTTTTTTAATATTTTCTTTTTGTTGAAATTCTCTTTTGTTCATTGTTTTCCTGATGTTGTTGAACATCTTCGTGACAATTATTTTGAATAATGTGCCAAGTAATTTCTATACCTCCACTTCTTTATGGTACATTTCTGGAGATCTATTTTCTTTCTTTAACAGCGTATTTTTTGTTTGTTTGTTTCTTCATTTCCTTTTTAACTTTGTGTTGGTATTGACACATTTGGAAAAATAGCCGCCTCTCCCATTCTTTACAAACTGGCTTAATGCAGGGCAAGATTTTCACCAATCAGTGCAACTAGAGACTTTGGGAGCCTTTTAAATCTTTTCTGTTGAATATGTCTTTCTTAGCTCAGTTGGTAAAGAATCCACCTGCAATGTAGGAGACCCTGGTTTGATTCTTGGGTCAAGAATATCTGCTAAAACAGGAATAGGCCACCCACTCCAGTATTCTTGGGCTTCCCCTGTGGCTCAGCTGGTAAACAATCTGCCATCAGTGTGGGAGACCTGGATTCGATCCCTGGGTTGGGAAGATCCCCTGGAGAAGGGAACGGTTACCCATTTGAGTATTCTGGCCTGAAGAATTCCATGGACTACACAGTCCATGGACTTGCAGAATTGTCCCCGACTGAGTGACTTTCAATTTCACATGTCTTTCTAAACTTGTGTATGAAGATTACTAATTAGAGGGGCTTGCCAGTTTCTTTTTTCAGAAGTTTGTAATCTCTTGCTCCCTCTGGTGTCTGTCTTCTGTACTATGAGCATTCTGAAGCAGCAGCACATTACCCAGATGTTTTGTCTTTTTTTTTTTTTCCCAGCAGCCTCTAGACATGTAGTTTGTCAGGTTCTATCAGTTCCATGAGACAAGCAAGACAAAAAGCAGAACCTTAAGCAGCCTACTAAAAAGCTAGAAATTTGAGTGCGTGTTCCAATCTCCTTTTTCTGCGCTTAGAGAGAGCCTTCTGAGTTATATCAGCTTCTGTCTGCCCTACCAAAGGACTTCTGCACATCAGTACCCTGCCCAGTACTTCTGTGTTCTCAAAAACTACCATGCATCTAGTGTGTGTGAGGTCTCATCAATACTCCTAGATAGGCAAGACAGAAGTCAGTCCCCCAGCAGCTCCATACCCCCAATATCCAAATGTTGGGTATCTAGTCTACTCTTCTCTTTTCCTTATCTGGGAGAAGTGGGACCTGAGAATCTCCTCCTAATCCTGTGGTACTGTGCTCCAGTGGGAGAGACTGTGGTGAGAGCCTGCCATGAATTTTCCTAATAGCTTCAAGGTAGCTGACTTTACACTCATCTGGAGGGCAGACGCTCTTAACTGGTTTCAGAATTTCTCACAGTGGAATTTGGTCTGTGTCTTTTTGAATCATTGTCTCCATGGAACTGATCTGGGCCTTTCTATTCTGCCATCTTGCTGACATCACCCCTCTGCATAGTCTGTTTTATACATTTCTTATTTGTTGGATCATGCATCATTGCCTAGCACTGGTAATAAAATGTTTTAAAACAGTAACAATCATATTGATCAATATGTTAATATTAATTAGTCCTTATCAGGTACTTTCCATATGCCAGGAAAGATAATAATCTTTATGGGGATTATCAGTTTAATAGAATGAAAATGGAGGTTCCGAAAGACTAAATTGCCTCAAGTCATGCTCCCACATGGCTTCCCTGGTGGCTCAGAAGTTAAAGCGTCTGCCTCGAATGCGGGAGACCTGGGTTCAATCCCTGGGTCGGGAAGATCCCCTGGAGAAGGAAATGGCAATCCACTCCAGTATTTTTGCCTGGAGAATCCCATGGACAGAGACGCCTAGTAGGTTACAGTCCATGGGGTCGCAAAGAGTCAGACATGACTGAGCGACTTCACCTTCACCTTCACCTTCATGCTCCCACATACTGCTAGGATTTCAGTCTAGGTCATCTCTGTCCATAAGCCACTCTCTCATGCCACCTGCTATGAAACTCAATACACATTTACTGAAAGGATCCCTGAGTCTCAACCTGAATCTCCCATGTCCTCTTTGATGTTTCACTGTTGGATCTATTCTAAGAAATTGTTCTTTACCTTCTGCCTGCATCTCCACTGTCAATTTGGATTTTCAATTTCTCACAGCCTCCCATGTAGTCGGTCTCCCTCCTGCTTTCCTCTACCAAGAAGTTCCTCAACTTCTTTCACAGTCTTAATCTCAAATGTAATCTACATTGACTTCAAGATGGTAACTTGAATCTTAAATGTCACTCAGTTCATTTCAGATCATAGCAGCTCATCTCCAGGCCCGAGAATTTTTAATGAACCTATAAAGTACTTACATCTCACTTAGCAAGTAGAAAACAGAAGAGAAGTAAGCAAATATCACATGAGAATAATAGTAAAAACAAGACTTTATGATAGCTGTTGTGGTCAGGCATTTTAGATATTGAGTTATTAGAGATCAAATTGCCAACATCCGCTGGATCATGGAAAAAGCAAGAGAGTTCCAGAAAAACATCTATTTCTGCTTTATTGACTATGCCAAAGCCTTTGACTGTGTGGATCACAATAAACTGTGGAAAATTCTGAAAGAAATGGGAATACCAGACCACCTAACCTGCCTCTTGAGAAATCTGTATGCAGGTCAGGAAGCAACAGTTAGAACTGGACATGGAACAACAGACTGGTTCCAAATAGGAAAAGGAGTACGTCAAGGCTGTATATTGTCACCCTCCTTATTGAACTTCTATGCAGAGTACATCATGAGAAACGCTGGACTGGAAGAAACACAAGCTGGAATCAAGATTGCTGGGAGAAATATCAATAACCTCAGATATGCAGATGACACCACCCTTATGGCAGAAAGTGAAGAGGAGCTAAGAAGCCTCTTGTTGAAAGTGAGAGGAGAGTGAAACAGTTGGCTTAAAGCTCAACATTCAGAAAATGAAGATCATGGCATCTGGTCCTATCACTTCACGGGAAATAGATGGGGAAACAGTGTCAGACTTTATTTTTTGGGGCTCCAAAATCACTGCAGATGGTGAATGCAGCCATGAAATTAAAAGACACTTACTCCTTGGAAGGAAAGTTATGACCAACCTAGATAGCATATTCAAAAGCAAAGACATTGCTTTGCCAACAAAGGTCCGTCTAGTCAAGGCTATGGTTTTTCCAGTGGTCATGTATGGATGTGACAGTTGGACTGTGAAGAAAGCTGAGCACAGAAGAATTGATGCTTTTGAACTGTGGTGTTGGAGAAGACTCTTGAGAGTCCCTTGGACTGGGAGGAGATCCAACCAGTCCATCCTAAAGGAGATCAGTCCTGGGTGTTCATTGGAAGGACTGATACTAAAACTGAAACTCCAATACTTTGGCCACCTCATGTGATGAGTTGACTCATTGGAAAAGGCCCTGTTGCTGGGAGGGATTTGGGGCAGGAGGAGAAGGGGACGACAGAGGATGAGATTGCTGGATGGCATCACCAACTCGATGGACATGAATTTGAGTAAACTCCGGGTGTTGGTGATGGACAGGGAGGCCTGGCATGCTGTGATTCATGGAGTCGCAAAGAGTTGGACATGACTGAGCAACTGAACTGAACTGAACTATTTACAAATAATTGAATTTTCATTTGGGATATTAAGTTATTCCAGTTTTTATAGTAATAGCATTGTATTCTTTGTACACTATAGAAATAAGATATGATTTTAAAAATCTTTAAGATTCCATTTTTGTCACCCTGGAGAAAATGACACTCCAGTTATTTTTTAAATGCCCAATCACTGTTATTCTGTAAGCATTCCTTAAAGTTAAAAGTATCAGACTCATGGCTGCATAGCACTATTAATGTTTAACTGTAGTCCTATGCAGTGGGATATAAGCCAAGCCCTATCCCCAGTTTTCATACAGAGAACAGGGTAATGATAAAGTTTTAAACATTGATAATATATTTTTGTTCCAGAAATCCTGAGTCATACATGGCATTCTTCCTACCTGGCAGTGATCCTGAGTTTTTTGTAAAACCTCAGATTGGAGAACTTCTTCCTAAAGGAACTCTCATCACTGTGGGTTTTATACCCACAATGTACAGCAAGAAATACAAAGCAACATTAGCAATACAGGTGAGTTCTAGAAAGGTAATAGTCAAGGATATTTGGTGTCACAAAAGTCATTAAATGACTTTGGGAAAAACATTTCACTCAATGATCAAAGGTAAAGAACAGCAACATTATCTTGCAAAAGTCAACATATTTCAACGTTTTATTTTTTTAAATTTCCTTTTGGTCAAAAATGAAATTTTAAATGTGAAATATAACCCAAATGTTGTTATCATCAGTGGAAATAGGAAATTGTTTCTTTTCCACACTGAGGAATTGTGGAAGAGATAAATAATGACTGAAAAGTGATTTGTATAGACATATTATATCCTATAATAACCTATTCAAAGGCTTTGGGTTTCCCAAGTGACTCAGAAGTAAAGAATCTGCCTGCAATGCAGGAGATGCAGAAGTTGCAGATTAAATCCCTGAATTGGGAAGATCCCTGGTTTAGGAAATGGCAACCTGCTCCAGTATTCTTGCCTGGAAAATTCCCTGGACAAAGAAGCCTGGCAGGCTACAGTCCATGGAGTTGCAAAGACTCAGACACAACTGAACACAACACCCCTTTATTCAAAGACTTTAGGTGATTTCCAATAGGGATTTTGAAACCTTTGATTTCAAAGGATAAAGGATAAGGTGTTAGGAAAATGTTACGGTCTAAAATGAAGAAAATTAAACAGAAAATAAAATTTATTTTGAATTGAAACAAAATAGTGTGAAATGGGCTATTAATATAAAATAATGTTAAAGTGATAATTTTGTTAAAAGTTACTCGGTAAGTAGAATTTCTCCATAAAATTCCCTACATCTTTCCTACTATGAACTTTTGGCTAATAGTAGCATTCAAGTTACTTTGGAAAAGATGGCTATTACCACTGTCTTTTTTTCAGTAGCACAGGCACAAAGGAATTGTAGTCATATTTCGAGACACAACTACTGATGCCAAAGTGACTACTAGACTTCTGAATTAGACACTAATTAGGCAGCCCCACTGGCAGAAAAATGTGTTGTTACTGTTTTAATGAATAGAGAAAAATACTGAATATTGTTTGAGATGAGTGTTTATTTTTCATCTTTTTGAGACCCCTTACAACCCAGGTAGTAAAAATATAAAGCATCTGGAGCCTTGCTGCACGTAACTATTTCCTGAGTTAATATTTGATTACAATTATTATGTTATGTGCTTACTTCTTAAAATGATATTTTAAAGAGAGATTTGTGAATAAAATTATATTCAGTTTATAACATATAGTGGATATTTCTGAGATTAACTATTAATACTTAGGAAGTTTTACCAACAAAATTCTGTTTCTGATTTCCCTGTGCAGACTTGACAATTAAATCACTAGCAGCAGAACTGAAGGGTTTCTGTGAAATAATAAGTTTATATGGGATTAACTGATAATATAACATTTTGATTTAGTGTGAAGTAGTATAGTTTGTAAAGTATATATGGGGAAAATTGAGAAATCACTATTTTAATTTAAGAAATCACTGTTGATTGTATTTCTATTATGGAGAATTTAAAATATGTGCCAAAATGGAGAGAATACTTACTCTCTGTGCACTCATCATCCCACATGAACTCTTATCAACTCAAGGCCAGTCCTGTTTCAAGTATGTTTCCACCCCCTTCCTCACTTCCCGTATTATTTTGAAGAAAATCCAAGACTTCCTATTACCTACAAATATTCTCTATCGATCTCTAAAACATAAAAGTCTTAACAATGATACCATTATCTTATCTAAAAATTAATAAAAATTCCTTAATACCATGCATACTAAATATCCATTTGAAAGTGAAAGTCGCTTAGTCATGTCTGGCTCTTTGCAATCCCATGGACTATACAATCTATGGAATTCTCCAGGCCAGAATACTGGAGTGGGTAGCCTTTCCCTTCTCCAGGGGATCTTTCCAACCCAGGACTCAAACCAGGGTCTGCCACACTGCAAGCAGATTCTTTACCAGCTGAGCCACAAGGGAAGCCCAAAAATATTGGAGTGGATAACCTATCCCTTTTCCAGCAGATCCGCCCAACCCAGGAATCAAACCAGGGTCTCTTGCATTGCAGGTGGATTCTTTACCAACTAAGCTATCAGGGAAGCCCCTAAGTATCCATTTAGTGTTCAAATTTTCAATTGACTCATACATCTCATATTTTTTCATTTAAATATGTAAAGACATAAAAATAGTAGGTAGATCCTATGAATCCTTCTCCCAGCTCTCCCAGTGTGACATCTTATACAGCTGTAGTAAAATATCGAAACAAAGATATTAACAAAATAGTGTTAACTAGAAGAGACCGTATTCCATGTTTTGTGCTTTTCACATCCATTTATGTGTCTGTGTGTGTATGTTTGTATATGTCTGGTTCTAGGCAATTTGAACCCATTTATAGATGTATATACCTATAATCACAAGTGAGGTGGAAAACTCCCCATCACAGCAGAGGAACTATGTCTTGCTAACTCTTTCTAGTCAAGTCCAAAGTTGTAATTCCCTCTCTTCCCCTGGAAACTAGTAATCTTTTCTCCATTCCTATGATTTTGTGATTTCTAAAATATTATATAAATGGAATTATGTGCAAGCTTTTGAGACTGGCTTTTTTTTTTACTTTGCAAATTTTATTTCAAATTACATATGGCAGGCAGGAAAGAATCCTGCTTAAGACTTCATAGGTTTGCATGAAACCCCATTCATTTTCTTTTTTTTATTTTTAATTTAATTTTATTGTATTATTATTATTTTTAACTTTACAATATTGTATTGGTTTTGCCATACATCCACATGAATCTGCCATGGGTGTACACGTGTTCCCAATCCTGAACCCCCCTCCCACCTCCCTCTCCATACCATCCCTCTGGGTCATCCCAGTGCACCAGCCCCAAGCATCCTGTATCCTGCATCGAACCTAGACTGGCAGTTCATTTCTTACATGATATTATACATGTTTCAATGCCATTCTCCCAAATCATCTCACCCTCTCCCTCTCCCACAGAGTCCAAAAGACTGTTTTATACATCTGTGTCTCTTTTGCTGTCTCGCATACAGGGTTATCATTACCATCTTTCTAAATTCCATATGTATGTGTTAGTATACTATATTGGTGTTTTTCTTTCTGGCTTGCTTCACTCTGTACAATTGGCTCAGTTTCATCCACCTCAGTAGAACTGATTCAAATGTATTCTTTTTAATGGCTGAGTAATACTCCATTGTGTATATTACCACAGCTTGCTTATCCATTCATCTGCTGATGGATATCTAGGTTGCTTCCATGTCCTGGCTATTATAAACAGTGATGCAATGAACATTGGGGTACACGTGTCTCTTTCAATTCTGGTTTCCTTAGTGTGTATGTCCAGCAGTGGGATTGCTGGGTCATAAGGCAGTTCTATTTCCAGTTTTTTATGGAATCTCCACACTGTTCTCCATAGTGGCTGTACTAATTTGCATTCCCACCAACAGTGTAAGAAGGTTCCCTTGTCTCCACACCTCTGAGTTCACTCAGACTCACATCCATTGAGTCCGTGATGCCATCCAGCCATCTCATCCTTGGTCATCCCCTTCTCCTCCTGCCCCCAATCCCTCCCAGCATCAGGGTCTTTTCCAATGAGTCAACTCTTCGCATGAGGTGGCCAAAGTACTGGAGCTTCAGTTTTAGCATCATTCCTTCCAAAGAAATCCCAGGGCTGATCTCCTTCAGAATGGACTGGTTGGATCTCCTTGCAGTCCAAGGGACTCTCAAGAGTCTTCTCCAACACCACAGTTCAAAAGCATCAAGCCTTCTTCACAGTCCAACTCTCACATCCATACATGACTACTGGAAAAACCATAGCCTTGACTAGATGGACCTTTGTTGGCAAAGTAGTGTCTGTGCTTTTGAATATGCTATCAAGGTTGGTCATAACTTTTCTTCCAAGGAGTAAGCACCTTTTAATTTCATGGCTGCAGTCACCATCTGCAGTGATTTTGGAGCCCAAGAAAATGAAGTCTGACACTGTTTCCACTGTTTCCCCATCTATTTCCCATGAAGTGATGGGACCAGATGCCATGATCTTTGTTTTCTGAATGTTTACCTAAGTCAAACTCATTATGATAATACAATGGAAGTGATGAATAGATTCAGGGGATTAGATCTGATAGGGTGCCTGAAAAACTGTGGATGGATGTTCGTAACCTTGTTCTTGAGGCAGTGACAGAAACCTTCTCAAAGAAAAAGGAATGCAAGAAGGCAAAGTGGTTGTCTGAGGAGGCTTTACAAAGCTGAGGAAAGAAGAGAAGTGAAAGGAAAGGGAGAAAGGGAAAGATTTATACAACTGAATGTGGAGTTCCAGAGAATACCAAGGAGAGATAAAAAGGTCCTTAATGAACAATACAAAGAAGTAGAGGAAAACAATAGAATGGGAAAGACTAGAAATCCTTCAAGAAAATTGGAGATACCAAAGGAACATTTCATGCAAGTATGGGCATGATAAAGGACAGAAACGGTAAGGAACTATTAGAAGCAGAAGAGATGAAGAAGAGGTGGCAAGAGTACACAAAGGATCTATAAAAGAAAGGTCTTAATGACCCAGATAACCATGATGAGTGGTCACTCACATAGGGCTAGACACCCTGGAATGCAAAGTCAAGTGGGCCTTAGCAAACATTACTATGGACAAAGCTAGCAGAGGTGAAGGCACTTCCAGCTGAGCTATTTCAAATCCTAAAAGGTGATACTGTTAAAGTGTTGCATTCACTATGTCAACAAATTTGGAAATGTCAGCAGTGGCCACAGGACTGGAAAAGGTCAGTTTTCATTCTAAACTCAAGGAAGAGTAATGCCAAAGAATGTTCAAACTACCATACAATTACACTCATTTCACATGCTAGCAACATTATGCTCAAAATCCTTCAAGCTAGGCTTCAACAGTATGTAAACCAAGAGTTTCCAGAAGTACAAGCTGGGTTTTAAAGAGGCAGAGGAACCAGAGACCAAATTGCCAATATTAATGGAATCATGGAGAAAGCAAGGGAGTTCCTGAAAAAAAATCTACTTCTGCTTCATTGACTATGCTAAAACCTTTGACTGTGTGGATCACAACAAACTGTGGACAGTTCTTAGAGAGATGGGAATATCAGACCATCTTACCTATCTCCTGAGAAACCTGTATGCGGTTCAAAAAAGCAACAGTTAGAACAGAACATGGAACTATGGACTGGTTCAAAATTGGGAAAGGAGTATAACAAGCCTTTATATCATCACCCTGCTCATTTAACTTATATGCAGAGTACGTCATGTGAAATGCTAGGCTGGATGAATCACAGGCTGGAATCAAGACTGCCAGGAGAAATATCAACAACTTCAGATATGCAGATCATAGCAGTGTAATGGCAGAAAGGAAAGAGAACTAAAGAACCTCTTGATGAGGTTGAAAGAGGAGAGTGAGTAAGCTGGCTTGAAACTCAACATTCAAATAAGTAAGGTCACGGCATCTGGTCCCATCACTTCATGGCAAATAGAAGGGGAAAATGTGAAAGCAATGACTGATTTTATTTTCTTGAGCCCCACAATCACTGATAAGTGCAGCCATGAAAATAAAGATGGTTGTTCCTCAGAAGAAAAGCTAGACAAACCTAGCAGCATATTAAAAAGCAGAGATATTTCTTGTTAACAAATTTCTATACAGTCAAAGCTATGGTTTTTCCAGTAGTCATATATAGATGTGAAAGTTGGAACATAATGAAGGCTGAGCACCGAAGACTTGATGTTTTCAAATTGTGGTGCTGGAGAAGACTCTTGAGAGTCTCTTGGATAGCAAGGAGATCAAACCAGACAGTCCTAAAGGAAATCAACCCTGAATGAATTTGGAAGGACTGATGCTGAAACTGAAGCTTCAAAGTTTTGGTCACCTGATGTGAAGAGCTGACTCACTGGAAAAAACCGTGATGCTGGGAAAGATTGAAGGCAAAAGGAGAACTGAGCAGCAGAGGATGAGATGGTTAGATAGCATCGCCAACTCAAAGGACATGAATTTGAGCAATCTCCAGGACATAGTGGAGGACAGAGGAGCATAGCATTCTGCAATCCATGGGGTTGGACGTGAGTTAGCAACTGGAGAACAACAGCAGTAGAAATTCTCCACCAACAAGTATGAGAGCTAATATACAGATTCAGTAAATTGCAGGATACAGGATTAATATACAGAAACCTGTTCCTTTTATATACAGAAATAATGAACCATCAGAAAGAGAAAAAAAGAAAACAGTCTTACTTAAGATCACATCAGAAAAGGTAAAATACCTAGGAATAAATTTTACTATGGAGGTGAAATACCTATATTCTGAAAACTATAAAACTTTGATGAAGACATTTAACCATAAAGCTCCTAGAAGAAAACATAGGCAGAACACTATTTGACATAAATTTTAGCGATATTTTCTGGATCAGTCTCCTAAGGCAAAATAAACAAAAGCAAAAATAGAGAAATGGAATCCAATCAAACTTAGCATAGCACAGGAAACCATTTAGAAAATGGATTGGGAGTTCATGTACACTTGTGGCTGATTCATGTTAATGTATAGCAAAACGAATACAGTATTATAAAGCAAAACAAACTAAAAAATAAAAATTAATTAAAAAAAAAAGAAATGAAAAGACAACCCATGGAATGGAAGAATATATTTTGCCAATGATATGACCAATAGGGGGTTAATGCCCAAAATATACAACCAGCTCATAAAAATATTAAAATACCAAAATGTGAAAAAAGCCAAAAGTAAAATTGAAAGTGAAAGTTGCTCAGTCGTGTCTGACTCTTTGTGACCCCATGGACTGTAGCCCATCAGGTTCCTCTGTCCATGGAATCCTCAGGGCAAGAATACTGGAGTGGGTAGCCATTCCCTTCTCCAAGGATCTTCCCAACCCAGGGAAAAAAACCAACAATGTTATTAAAAGATGGCAAAAGACCTGAATAGACATTTTTGCAAAGAAAGCATATAAATGACCAAATAGGCACATGGACGAATACTCAAGATCGCTAGTTATCAGAGAAATGCAAATCAATACCACAGTAAAATAATCGCATCTGTCAAAATGGCTATCATCAAAAAGAACACAAATAATAAATGTTGATGAGGATGTGGAAAAAAGGGAAACTTACTACACTGTGGGAATGTAAATTGGTGTAGCCACTGTAGAAAACAGTATGGAGTTTTCCTCAAGAAACTAAAAATAGAACTACAATATGACCCAGAAATTCCACTTCTGGGTATATATCAGAAGAAAACAAAAACACCAATTTAAAAATACATGCACTCCATGTATGTACAATGTTCATAGCCGAAGTATTCCCAATAGCCAGGACATGGACACAACCTGAATGTCTATCAGCAGGTGAATGGATAAAGAAGAGTTTACACACACACATACACAATGGGCTACTACTCAGCAATATAAAAAGAATGGAATTCTACTATTTCCAAAAATATGGATGGACCTAGAGAGTATTGCACTTGGTGTAATAAGTCAAAGAAAGACAAATAGCCTGTTATCACTTATGTGTGAAATCTCGAAAATAAAGCAAATGTATATAATAAAACAGAAGCAGAGTCTCAGATATAGAGAACAAAGAAGTGGTTACCACTGGGGAAAGGGAAAGAGGGAGGGGCAATTAAGGGTGGCAGATTGAAACACAAACCTCTATGTATAAAATAAATAAGTGACAAGGGTATATTGTATGGCACAGGGAAATATAACCATTATTTTGTAAAAACTTTAATGGAATATAATGTATAAAATTATTGTATGCCTGAAACTAAAATAATATTGTAAATCAAGTATGCTTCAATTAAAGAAAAAAAAAAGCTGGTATAAATACCTGGGGAGAGGCCTTGGGCCAAAAACAAGGATAAAGAAGTATAATATCCACCTCCAACTTGGGAAATGGTTGTAAAAGTGTTTAGGAACTTTGTTGAGAATTTCACTGAATCGTCAAAAACAGATGTCAGTCTTTCAGACTATCCACTCATCAGATACTGAAACATGCCACCCAGATTCAGATGGCCTTTCTTCTTCATTTTAAAACCATATTTATTTATTTGTTTTATTTGGCTGTGTTGACTCTTAGTTGAGGTTCATGTACTTAGCAGTTGCAGTGAATGTCTAGTTGCCCCACAGCATATGGGAGCTTAGTTCCCCCACCAGAGATCGAACGTGTCCTCTGCATTGGAAGGCAGACTCTTAACCACTGGACCACCAGGGAAGTCCTGGCCTTTCTTCTTTAGTAGGAGAATATATACTATATGAGAAAAACCTGTACTTTCAATCATTCATATCTATATTCACTGAATGAATATTTATTAACTACATGCTAAGTCAGTTCTCAGTGTGGAGGACGCAGATGAGAACAATACTTGTAGTGTCCCTGTACTCATGGAATTTACAGTCAAGTAGGGGAGATAGATAGTATGTAGACAACCTCAAAAGATAAATATTTCAAATTGTAATGGAGTGCTATGAGAAAAATTATGGACCCCCAGGGAGCATAATTCAGGGGAAGAGAAAGATATGATTTGTTGTTGTTGTTCAGTTGCTAAGTTGCGTCTGACACTTTGTGACCTCATGGACTGCAGCATACGAAGTTTCCCTGTCCTTCACTATCTCCCAGAATCTGCTCAAATTCATGTCCATTCAGCGGTGATCCCATCCAACCATCTCATTCTCTGCTGCCCCCTTCTCCTCCTGCCCTCAGTCTTCCCCAGCATCAGGGTCTTTTCCAGTAAGTCAGCTCTTCACATCTGGTGGCCAAAGTATTGGAGCTTTAGCTTTAGCATCAGTCCTTCGAATGAGTATTCAGAGTTGATTTCCTTTAGGACTGACTGGTTTGATCTCCTTGCTGTCCAAGGGACCCTCAAGAATCTTCTCCAGCACCACAGTTCAAAAGCATCATTTCTTCAACACTCAGCCTTCCTTATTGCCCAACACTCATATCTGTACATGACTACTAGAAAAACCATAGCTTTGACTATATGGACGTTTGTTGGCAAAGTGATGTCTGTGCTTTGTAACATGCTGTCTAGGCTGTTATAGCTTTCCTTCCGAGGAGCAAGCATTTTTTAATTTCATGGCTTCAGTCACCATCTACAGTGATTTTGGAGCCCAAGGAAATAAAATCTCTCACTATTTCCATTGTTTCCCCTTCTATTTGCCATGAAGTGATGGGACAGGATGCCATGATTTCAGTTTTTTGAATGTTGAGTTTTAAGCTAGCTTTTTCACTCTCCTCTTTCACCCTCTTTAGTTCCTCTTCACTTTCTGCCATTAGGGTGGTGTTATCTGCATATCTGAGGTGGTGGTTATTTTGCCTAGCAATCTTGATACCAGCTTGTGAGTCATCCAGCCCAGCATTCCATATGATGTACTCCGCATATAAGTTAAATAAGCAGGGTGATGATATACAGCCTTGATATACTCCCTTCCCAATTTTGAACCAGTTTTTTGTTCCATGTCCAGTTCTAACTGTTGCTTCTTGACCCACATACAGGTTTCTCAGGGGACAGGTGAGGTGGTTTTGTACTCCCATCTCTTTAGGAATTTTCCAGTTTTTTGTGATCTACACAGTCAAAGGCTTTAGCATAGTCATTGAAGCAGAAGTAGATGTGATGTGTATGATGGAAGAGCCAATTTAGTCAGATGGGTTCAGGAAGATTTATGCAAGAAATGACATTCAAGTTGAGACGTAAAGGTTAAGTAGGAGTTCATCAGGTAAAAATTCATGGAAAGGGTGTTCCAGGAAAGAGGTTTTATAAATATAAAGAGTTTGAGGCAAAAACAAAATAAAACCCACCCAGGTGTTCTGAAAGAATTGAAAGAAGGCAAGTTTGGCATGAACACAGAACATAAAATGAGGCCAGATAATTCAGCAGGGATCAAACCATACAGCCACCATTTAGACTATAACAATTATTTTGTATTTGGGAAAGGAAGGTCTCAAGAATTAGTTGAATTCTGGTATGCATCACTGGAGGAATGGTGGTCTTTTTAGCAAGTTTGAAAAAGAGGGAAGATGAGTTTGGT
Source organism: Aepyceros melampus (assembly GCA_006408695.1). Lineage (NCBI taxonomy): Eukaryota > Metazoa > Chordata > Mammalia > Artiodactyla > Bovidae > Aepyceros > Aepyceros melampus. Next base: position 36,092 of record SJXQ01004027.1, read on the forward strand.
TTTGGATGAGTTTGATTTCAGATGCACATCAAGTAAGTGATTGAATATATTATTTTGAAGTTTAAAAGTGAAGTCTAGAAGTACTGGGAGTATTGGCATATACATTATTATTGATGACATGGGAATGGCTGAGTTCATCTGGAGGAGAAAGCACAGTATGAGAAAAGGCAAGGGTCTAGAGTGAAACTTAGATGATTCCAACATTGTGATATAGAGTAGAGGTTAAGAGGGTAAAAGAGGCAGGAAGAGAGCCAGGAGAAGGCTGAACTCAGAAGCTAAAGAAAAAGTTTCAAGAAGGAAGTGATGAACTATATTGAATTATGCACTGTATTGACTTAAGAAAAGAATATGAGAACAAACAAGTGACCATCAGATTTAGCATTAAAGTTATTGGTAACCTTAGTGAGAGCTGTATTTGGTCAAGTAATGGTAGCATTAACCTGATTGTATCAGGCTGGGGAGTGAGTAGGAGGTGAGACAATAAACAAATGAGACTAGAAATACCTTTCAGAAGTGTGGTTGCAAAGGAGGAAAAAGAGGTAAAGTGATTGCTAGAGGAATGTGTGGGATCCAGGAAGTTTTTTTTGTTTTTTGTTTTTTTTTTAATGGGCGATGCTAAGTTTTTTTTTTAATGGGAGAAACTCAACTGCTGATGGGAAAGTTCATGTACCAACTCTATTTTTCAAGCTCATAAATTAGTCAAGGTCAGGTCATAGATAGAATGCTTGGGCCCACTGCCAACAAAAGCAGAATCCCTTGGGGTGTCCTGAGCAGACATAACTGTACTGCTCTCAGCTGCTTTTAAGTAAGCTATAATTTAATTTTTTTCTGATGACCCTTATAAAAGAAGTGAGATTTTCTGGTAACTTTTATAGGCTAAGGACCTGTTTATACATTTGGTTGATATCTTGAAGCTGTCTTTAGTTTTTCTCAGCATTATCCACACTGTGACTACTTGAGTAACCTTTCTAAAACATACATCTGATCATCTCACTGTCCTGCCTAATGTCTTTCAACTGTTCTCCACTACCTTCAAGATAAAGTCCTAAACTCCTCAGAATGAAAAGCAAGGCACTTTCTGATCTGACCTGTAACTATTTCTCAGGTCTCATCTATAATCTCATGCACATTTGCATCCTGCATGTCTGCTAAGTTGCTCAGTTGTGTCTGACTCTTTGTGACCCATGGACTGTAGCCCACTAGGCTCCTCTGTCCATGGGATTCTCCAGGCAAGAGTACTGGAGTGGGCTGCCATTCCCTCCTCCAGTGGGCTGCCATTCCCTCCTCCAGTGGGCTGCCATTCCCTCCTCCAGGGGATCTTCCCAACACAAGGATTAAACCTGTGTCTTCTGCATTGCAGGCAGATTCCTTACTGCTGAGCCACCAGGGAAGACCCACATTTGCATCCTACACTTCATTTAAGTTCAAGAACTTACAGTTTCTTAGAATCAGGCAAGCTCTCCCTTAAACAGCTCTCGCTCCCATATTTTCTCATACTGTTCCCCTTGCCTAGAATGTCTTAAGCTGAGGTGTGCAACCAAAAAAATAATAATAATAATAAATGAATAAGGAAGTGAATGAATGTGTTTGCCTCAGTTTCCTTGGCCATTTTTGAGAGTGGCTACATGGCTGTACATGGTCATAAGTAGGGTATTTATTGGGGGAAGTCAGAGCATATTTACATGTAGAATTTCAAGATATCACTGAGTTCCTCACTGTATTAAACCATCACTCCTATTAGCTTCCCTAGTGGCTCAGACAGTAACGAGACTGCCTGCAATGCAGAAGACCCGGGTTTGATCCCTGGGTGGGGAAGACCCCCTGGAGAAGGGAATGGCAACCTACGCCAGTATTCTTGCCTGGAAAATCCCATGGACAGAGGATGCTGGGGGCCCCCAATCCATGGGGTCGCAAGGAGTTGAACACGACTGAGCGACTAACACTCATTCACTCACCTGCTAGCTTATCACTGGAACTCATCCCATGAGTTTTATTTCCCTGAGCAAGGGTTTGATATTACTCGAAGTATCTGAGGAAAGGAGGAGTGCTAAAAAAGAAAAAGGGGGCCAGAAAGAGAAATTGAAAGTGGAAGGGAGCTGATAGGAAAAGTTAATAGTACCACTTTGCCCAGAACTGATGTGATGACACTGGAGCAGAAACAAGCCAATCTGAAATATAACCGAGGGCAGGGGGAAAAAATGACTTAAAGCCTAAAACAAACTTTGAGCAATTTTAATTATCCTGTTGTTGACCTAGAAAAGGCAGATTGAATCATGTATACTCCCAATCCCATATGCCCGGGGTAGAGAACTAAGTGGGATGTAGTAGGGAGTTGGGGCCATTTCCAGAGATAGATCATTTTCAGTAGACCCCTTGGGCTTGAGAAGGACAGACATGAGTGGATTAGGATCTCTTAGCATAAACCACTCCAGTACTCTTGCCTGGAAAATCCCATGGACGGAGGGCCTGGTGGGCTGCTGTCCATGGGGTCGCTAAGAGTTGGACATGACTGAGTGACTTCACTTTCCCTTTTCACTTTCATGCATTGGAGAAGGAAAGGGCAACCCACTCCAGTGTTCTTGCCTGGAGAATCCCAAGGACGGGGGAGCCTGGTGGGCTGCTGTCTATGGCGTCGCACAGAGTCAGACATGACTGAAGCAGCTTAGCAGCAGCAGCAGCAGCATAAACCAAGTCCATAAGACAAGCGATTTTTTTTTTAAAATCCCAGTTTTTTCATAGTACCCATGGAGGGACAGAAGTCTGGCTCACAGATATCATAAAACCTTGTGAAAAATGAAGATACTTCCTCCTCTGGCTATTTTGAGACCTACCCAAAAGGAAATCAAACTCACCCAGTCTACCAGGCTCTCCTTGGATGGCTAGGATTGATGTTTATGGGAGGCCAATATCCCAGGTCAAAAGATGTCTACCCTTTTCCAAGAACCTGGACTAGACTAGGAAGGGAAGAATAAGAAAATAAAATTAAGCTCCATTGTACTTTTCCCCTATACTCTGCTCCCTACCAACTGCTAAGAATAATTTTCTTCCATAGGTGAATTTTGTTAGTTCTTTGAAGAAACTGGAAATTGGAGAACTGGATAAGAGATAAAGTTTGGGAAACATAGGATACAAATGAGCCTGGTAAATAAAATTCCCATAGAAGTTGTCAAAGGGTAGTGGAAAGAATATGGACCTTGGACTCATTTTGTTCAAATTCCCCTTTGCCAACTTATTTGGTACGTGACCTTAGGAAAGTCCCTCAATGAGCCTCAGTTTCCCACCTGAAGAATGAAACTAATAGTACGAACTTTGCCCATATGAAGACTGAAGCCCTGGTGCCTAGATGATAGTCAATCAATGTTAGTTAAATTTCCCCTATTTGTGGAAAATGGTGGAGTGGTGAATCTTGACCTGAGGGACAAGAATTTTGAAATCCTGAGGTCTGGGTTGAGCAGATCTTATAGACTGTGTATATAGAGGGGAGCGTCATTGCACGGATGAAGTACACCTCTAGCTGGCAACTATTGTCTAGATACTTTTATGGGTAAGCTGAGTTTGGGGGTAATATGTAAGTGGATGATGTAATAGGCCCTGTGATATCATAAAATCTGGCTTCTCACTCTGTCTGGCTCAGCTTAGCTTTGTTGAGTTGTCTTGCATAAGCCACTGTGTTTTCCCAATTCTAATCACTTTCTCTTGTACCTTCACTCCCACCATCAAATCAAGATTTATACAGAGTAATTATTATTTACAAACTGTGAAGCTCTGAATACTCTGTGGATAAGGAGAAAAGAGGGTAAAATTGAGAGAGAAAGGAAAATGAGAAAGTGAAGCAGGGTGTCATCAGAGGAAGAAGGCAGTCTAGACAGGTGCTCTGGAAAGATGTTTTGCATAAGAAGGGATATGGTTTGGCATTTAACATATGAAACTGGAGACCAGAAGTCATAACTATTCCTTTATCGAGAGTGTAATTTTATTGATTGACCCATTAGAAGGATTTTGCTTTCAGCCATGTAAGATAGAAGTTGAAAATATGAGATTATATTACTTGACATGGACATTTTTACAGGATTGGTAAGAGTTTGTGGTATGAGTATGAGTTTGTGGGAAGGACTGGAAAATAATATTTGCCATGCAATCAACTGAGTAGTTTTTAAAAATTGATCAGTCGCTTATGTAAGGAACTCTACAAATAGCCACATTAAACATGCTTTTCTCTCAAACCTTATACTTCCTAGAAATGTATTTCTGTCTCTCTTCTTCCTTTTGCCATCAAATTTCTGACTTCATAATACATAATTCGAAACTGTCTTCTTTTTAAATTAACTAATTATTTTTGACTGTGTCATGTCTTAGTTGTGGCATGCGGGATCTTTCGTTCCGGCACACAGGCTTCTCTCTAGTTGTGGCATGGGAACTCAGTAGTTGTGGTGCATGGGCTTAGTTGCTCCACAGCACGAGAGATCTTAGTTCCAGACCAGGGATTGAATCTGCATTGGAAGGTTAATTCTCAATGACTGGACCACCATGGAAGTCCCTCTATACTGACTTCTGATTCTGCTATTCAAGCAATACTATTAATAGTATCTCAGATGTTTCAACAGCCTTCACATTGTGTAAATCTCTGTTCTCTTTTTTTGTGATCTTCTAATATTGCTGATTTCTTCCTCTTTGAAATTTTCTTCCCCCTAGGCTTCCATGAGCCAGCACATATCAGGTTCTCTTATGACCTTTCTGAGAGCTCTTTCTCTTCTTCTCCAGCCATCATCCCCCCCCCCCCTCTCCCCCCCCGCCCCCCTGC
>SJXQ01004027.1:45247-63471 GCA_006408695.1 Aepyceros melampus
ACAGCCTTGACGTACTCCTTTTCCTATTTGGAACCAGTCTGTTGTTCCATGTCCAGTTCTAACTGTTGCTTCCTGACCTGCATACAGATTTCTCAAGAGGCAGGTCAGGTGGTCTGGTATTCCCATCTCTTTCAGAATTTTCCACAGTTTACTGTGATCCACACAGTCAAAGGCTTTGGCATAGTCAATAAAGCAGAAATAGATGTTTTTCTGGAACTCTCTTGCTTTTTCCATGATCCAGCGGATGTTGGCAATTTGATCTCTGGTTCCTCTGCCTTTTCTAAAACCAGCTTGAACATCTGGAAGTTCATGGTTCACATATTGCTGAAGTCTGGCTTGGAGAATTTTGAGCATTACTTTACTAGCATGTGAGATGAGTGCAATTGTGCGGTAGTTTGAGCATTCTTTGGCATTGCCTTTCTTTGGGATTGGAATGAAAACTGACCTTTTCCAGTCCTGTGGCCACTGCTGAGTTTTCCAAATTTGCTGGCATATTGAGTGCAACACTTTTACAGCATCATCTTTCAGAATTTGGAATAGCTCCACTGGAATAACATCACCTCCACTAGCTTTGTTCATAGTGATGCTTTCTAAGGCCCACTTGACTTCACATTCCAGGATGTCTGGCTCTAGGTGAGTGATCACACCATCATGATTATCTGGGTCATGAAGATCTTTTTTGTACAGTTCTTCTGTGTATTCTTGCCACCTCTTCTTAATATCATCTGCTTCTGTTAGATCCATACCATTTCTGTCCTTTATTGAGCCCGTCTTTGCATGAAATGTTCCCTTGGTATCTCTGATTTTCTTGAAGAGATCTCTAGTATTTCCCATTCTGTTCTTTTCCTCTATTTCTTTGCATTGATCGCTGAGCAAGGCTTTCTTATCTCTTCTTGCTATTCTTTGGAACCCTGCATTCAGATGCTTATATCTTTCCTTTTCTCCTTTGCTTTTCGCCTCTCTTCTTTTCACAGCTATTTTTAAGGCCTCCCCAGACAGCCATTTTGCTTTTTTGCATTTCTTTTCCATGGGGATGGTCTTGATCCCTGTCTGTTGTACAGTGTCATGAACCTCATTCCATAGTTCATCAGGCACTGTAGATCACAACAAACTGTGGAAACAGAAACTTCTTAAAAAGATGGGAATACCAGGCCACCTTACCTGCCTCCTGCGAAACCTGTATGCAGGTCAAGAAGCAACAGTTAGACCTGAACCTGGAACAACAGACTGGTTCCAAATTGTGGAAGGAATACATCAAGACTGTATATTGTCACTCTGCTTATTTAACTTATATGCAGAGAACACCATGAAAATGCAAGGCTATATGAATCACAAGCTGGAATCAAGATCACTGGGAGAAATATCAATAACCTCAGATATACAGATGACACCACCATTATGGCAGACAGTGAAGAGGAACTAAAGAGCCTCTTGATGAAAGTGAAAGAGGAGAGTGAAAAAGCTGGCTTAAAACTCACCATTCAAAAAACTAAGATTTAGGATTTAAAATGGCTGATTGGTTTAGTGGTTTTCCATACTTTCTTCAATTTAAGACTGAATTTTGCAATAAGGAGTTTATGTTATGAGCCACAGTTAGCTCATAGATGGGGAAGCAATGGAAACAGTGACAGACTTTATTTTCTTGGGCTCCAAAATCACTGCAGATGATTAAAAGACACTTGCTCATTGGAAGGAAAGTTATGACCAATCTAGACAGCAGATACATTACTTTGCCAACAAAGAGCCAGCTAGTCAAAGCTATGTTTTTCCCAGTAGTCATGTATGGATATGAGAGTTGGACCATAAAGAAGGCTGAGCACTGGAGAACTGATGCTTTTGAAATTTGGGTGTTGTTGAAGACTCTTCAGAGTCTGGACTGCAAAGAGATCAAACCAGTCAATCCTAAAGGAAATCAATCCTGAATATTCATTGGCGGGACTGATGCTGAGGCTGAAATTCCAATACTTTGGCCACCTGATGCGAAGGGCTGACTCACTGGAAAAGATTCTGACACTAGGAAAGATTGAAGGCAGGAGGAGAAGGGGACAACAGAGGATGAGATGATTGGATGGCTTCACTGACTCAATGGACATGAGTTTGATCAAGCTCTGGGAGATGGTGAATTACAGGGAATCCTGGCATGCTGCAGTCCATGGAATTGCAAAGTGTCAGACATGAATGAGCAACTGAACAACAACAAAAAAAAGATGTGGAAGTGGCTTCAAAATTTGGTAATGGGTAGAGCCTGGAAGAGTGTTGAGGTACATGCTGGAAATACAGATGTTAAATGAGAGTTTGATGAGATCTCAGACAGAAATGAAAAGCAGGTTATTGGGAATTGGGGGAACAGTGATCTGGTTTTAATGTGGCAATGAACTTGGGTGAATTGTGTTCTAATGTTTTGTGGAAGGTAGAAATTGAAAGTGATAAAATCAAATATTTAGCAGAGGAGATTTCTGAGCAAAGTATTGAAGATACAGCTTGCATCCTCTTTTCTTTTTATAGTAAAATATGAAAGGAGAAAGATGAATTTAAGAAGGAATTGTTAGTCAAAAAGGAAGCAGAACCTTGAGATTTTGAAAACATTTAGTCTATGCATATTGCAGAAAATGAGAAAGCTTGTTTGGAAGAGAACAGTAAGGATGTGGCTGACCAAACATTTGATAAGGAGATCATGGGCACACTCAGAAATTTGATCTGATCTGCTGAGCCATGTGGGCAGAAGCCAGGAAGAGAGATGGAATTACACCAACAGAAACACTGCCTGTTGGACCTAAAGAGGACAGAAAAAGTGAACTGAAGGAAGGCTGTCAGACTTCTTAGGTCCCACAGGACCAGAACACAAGACTCTGGCTTCCAACATGCACTATTCTTCAAGAAAAAAGAAAAAATGGTCTGAATGTGATTCAGAGACCACCAGGGCTGCCTCTTTGGTTTCAGAGTGATGTCGTACCCTCAGTGCAAACAAGCCATATGACCCTTGACTAGAGCCACGGGCACAGGACTGCCTGGAGCCTTGGGGTGCGATTGCCACCTCTGTGGGTCCAGAAGGTGGGGCTTTGAGCCAAAGAGGATCATTTTCTAAACAACATTTAATTGAATTTGCCTTGCTAGGTATTGAACTCACTTGGAACTCTTTACTCTTTTCTTCTTTCCTACTTCTGTCTTTTGAAGTGAGAATGTGTATCCTTTGTTCTTTCCATCACTGTATTTCAGAAACATATAACTTGCCTGGTTTCACAGGTTCACAGCTGGAGAGGAATTTTGCCTCATGATCAATTGTACCTTGAGTCTTACCCGTACCATATTTAGATGATTTTTAGATGAGACTTTAGACTTTAGAGTGATACTAGAATGTACTAAGTCTTTGGGGGCTTTCAGGATGGAATGAATATATTATGCATGCAATAAGGATAGGAATTTTGGGGGAAAGGGACAGAATGCTTTGAATTGATTTGTGTCTCCCCCAAATTCATATGTGAAAGCCCTAATCCTCTGAGACTGCATTGGAGATAGAATTTTTGTTGTTGTCCAGTTGTTCAGTCAAGTCTGATTCTTTGCAACCCTATGAATACAACAATTCACTGTCCTTTACTATCTCCTGGAGTTTGCTCAAACTCATTTCCACTGAGTCGGTGATACCATCAAACCATCTCATCCTCTGTTGCCCCTTTCTCCTCTTGCCCTCAATTTTTTGTAGCATCAGGGTCTTTTCCAATGAGTCAGCTCTCTGCATCAGATGGCCAAGTGTTGGAGCTTCAGCATCAGTCTTTCAAATGAATATTCAGGATTGATTTCCTTTAGGATTGACTAGCTTAATCTCATTACAGTCCAAGGGGCTCTCAAGTCTTCTCTAGCACCACAGTTCAAAAGCATCAATTCTCTGGTGCTCAGCCTTCTTAATGGTCAAACATTACATCTGTGCATGACTGCTGGAAAAACCATGGCTTTAATTATATGGACCATTGTCAGCAAAGTGATGTCTCTGCCTTTTAATATACTGTCTAGGTTTGTCATAGCTTTCTTCCAAGGAGCAAGCATCTTTTAATTTCATGGCTGCAGTCACCATCTACAGTGATTTTGGAGCCCATGAAAATAAAATCTGTCACTGTTTCAACTTTCCCCCTTCCATTTGCCTTTGAGTGATGGGACCAGATGCCATGATCTTAGATTTTTGAATGTTGAGTTTCAAGCCAGCTTTTTCACTCTCCTCTTTCACCCTCATCAGAAGATCTTTAGTTCCTCTTTGCCTTCTACCATTAGAGTGATATTATCTGCATATCTGAAGTTGCTGATATTTCTCCTGGCAATCTTGATTCCAGCTTTTGATTCATCTAGCCTGGCATTTCACATGATGTACTCTGCATATAAGTTATATAAGCAGGGTGACAGTATAAGCCTTGATGTACTCCTTTCCCAATTCTGAACCGGTCCATTGTTTGCATACAGGTTTCTCAGGAGGCAGGTAAAGTGGTATGGTATTCCCATCTCTTTAAGAATTTTCCAGTTTGTTGTGATCCACACAGTCAAAGGCTTTAGCATAGTCAATGAAGCAGAAGTAGATGTTGTTCTGTAATTCTATTGCTTTTCCAGTGATACAACAGATGTTAGCAATTTGATATCTGGTTCCTCTGCCTTTTCTAAAACCAGCTTGAACATCTGAAAGTTCTCAGTTCATGTATTGTTGAAGCCTATCTTGAAGGATTTTGAGCATTACCTTGCTAGCATGTGAAATGAGTGCAATTGTGTGGTAGTTTGAACATTCTTTGGCACTACCTTTCTTTGGGATTGGAATGAAAACTGACCTTTTCCAGTCCTGTGGCCACTGCTGAGTTTTCCAAATTTGCTGGCATATTGAGTGCAACACTTTTACAGCATCATCTTTCAGGATTTGAAATAGCTCTGCTGGAATTCCATCACTTACACCAGCTTTGTTCAAGTGATGCTTCCTAAGGCCCACTTGACTTCACACTCAAGTATATCTGTTTCTAAGTGAGTGACCACACTGTCATGGTTATCCAGGTCATTAAGACCTTTCTTGCATGGTTCTGTGTATTCTTGCCACCTCTTCTTAATCTCTTGCTTCTGTTAGGTCCTTACTATTTCTGTCCTATTGTCCTTTATTGTGCCCATATTTGCATAAAATGTTCCTTTGGTATCTCCAGTTTTCTTGAAGAGATCTCTAGCCTTCCTCATTCTATTGTTTTCCTCTATTTCTTTTCATTGTTCACTTAAGAAGGACTTCTTATCTCTCCATACTGTCCTCTGAAACTCTGTTTTCAGTTTGGTATATCTTTATCTTTTTCCTTTACCTTTTGCTTCTCTTTTTTTCTCAGCTGTTTGTAAGGCCTCCTCAGACAACCACTTTGCCTTCTTACATTTCCTTTTCTTTGGGGTGGTTTTGGTCACCACCTCCTGAAGAATGTTGCAAACCTCAACAATATTTCTTAGTTCTTCAGGCACTCTGTCTATTAGATCTAATCCCTTGAATCTATTCATCACCTCCACTGTATACTCATAAGGGATTTGATTTAGGTCATATCTGAATGGCCTAGTAGTTTTCCCTACTTTCTTCGATTTAAGTCTGAATATTGCCTTCAGGAGTTCATAATCTGAGCCATAGTCAGCTCCTGATCTTGTTTTTGCTGACTGTATAGAACTTCTCTATCTTCATCTCAAAGAATATAATCAATCTGCTTTCAGTATTAAAAACGATAGAATCTTTAAGTAGGTGAGTAAGGCTACATGAGGTTATAAGAGTGGGGCCCTGATCAGATAGAACTGGTGTCCTTAGAAAAGAAGCTGAATCACCAGAGATACAGATCTCCACTATATGAGAACACAGGGAGAAGGCTGCTGTCTGCAAATCAGGAGAAGAGCTCTCACTGAAAACTGAATTCTGCCACAACCTTGATCTTTGACTTTTCTATCTCCAGAACTGTGAGAAAATAAATTCCTTTGTTTAGGCCACCTGTCTATGATTTTTTTTTTTAATTGTAGAGTGACCAGACAGACCCTGATTGCTGCATTGCTTGACTTCAAGACCCTACTTTACCATTTACTGACTGGGCAAATTGGGAGAACTGACTTGGCTATCCTGGTCCTTTAGTTTCCTCACCTCTCACATACAGTTTCATGTTTCTACACAGGTTTTATAACTATCATTTTAAGTTTGAATAGCCCTTACCATGTTGTTGAGTTTCAGGTATTTTCTGTATTCTTACTATTATAAAAATGTTCATACATTGAACTTTTTCTTTCTATTGAATTACCCCTTTAGGACTGACTCTCAGGAGTAAGATTACTAGGTCAAAAAATATAAGTATTTTTATTGATTATCCATATTGCCCAATTGCTTTCCAAAAGGACCAAACCATTATGGACTGATTTAATAGGTATCAAAAACTTCCTATTTATTATTTCACTTTACATTTCCTGTTATTACTGATCTTGAACTTGTCCCCACATGTTTATTTAGTTTTTACATTTCTTCTTTTGTGAATTATTTTCATGTTCTTTGTCTACTTTTCTAGTACATTCTTGATATCCCTATACATATAGGTATTAATCTTTTTCTGTTGTATTTTATGTACATATTTCCTTAACTATTTCTTTACTTTTTAGTTTTGTTCCTTTTCTCTATAAAGAAGATTTTAAATATATAGTAAATTCTATTGAGCTCTACTTCTGTAATTTTAAAAAACTGAATTAAAAATTTGAAATCATTCCCAAGTATATCTAAAAATTATTCCAATTCTTTGTTCAAAGTTTGAAATTGATTGAATTTTTAAAAGTATACCTTGAATTTACTGAATTGATTGGATTTTTTAAAGTATACCTTGAATTTACTTCTGTGTACTTAAGATGTAAATCTAATATTTTCTTTCCTGCTTGTTCAATTATTATCCTACCAATGATTAAATATCCTTTCCACACACCATCAGTATGTATTTTTCACTTCATCATACAGGCAAGTACTTTATAATTATTAATATAATAATAACTAAATATATTTATGGTCTATTGATCTGTATTTGGATAAGCACCACTGCCTTTCCATTATTGTTACTTTATAAGAAGTTTTAAAATCTTGTGGGAAGCCCACCTTTCCCCATTATTGTCCTGCCTTTTCCAGTTTTCTTTTATATTATTTCCTAGTTATTTTCTCAGTAATATTTTAGAAGTCATCCAGAGTAATAGATTGGAACGTGGTCCCAGTGCTTTCTTTTATATTCTTTTCCTCTAGGTGCTCAATAGACATTTGTGGAATTAAAAGATAGAAGAAATTATATAGCATGGTGTTTGCTGAAGGATGCCAAGATAAAAACAAGTTTCTATCTGCTTCTCCAAACCCCTTACACTTTGAAAAGACACTTAGAATCTAGGATGTGTATTTGAGAAACCCTACTCTGCTGTTGGAGATTACTGTTTGCTCATGCACTCAACAAATACTTATGGAGTACCTATTTTATCCTAACATTGTTCTAGGTACAGGGGGTAAAGCAAATGAACAAAAGAGACAAATAAATTAATATATTATGGAAGCCATTTATATATTGGTCTTCCCTGATAGCTCAGCTGGAAAGAGTTCACCTGCAATGCAGGAGACTCCTGTACCCACTCCAGTGTTCTGACCTGGAGAACTCCATGGACTGCATGGTCCATGAGGTCGCAAAGAGGCAGACAGGACTCAGAGAATTTCACTTTCATTTTCTTTATTTTATTCATATATAGTACATGAATTGACCCCATGGCCAGGCTCCTCGGTCCATGGGATTTCCCAGGCAAGAATACTGAAATGGATTGTCATTTCCTTCTCCAGAGGATCCTCCCACCCCAGGGATCAAACCTGTGTTTCTTTCACCTCCTGTATTAGCAGGCAGATTTTTTACGACTGTGCCACCTGGGAAGCCCCAAAATAAATAAATACACATCCACAAATAAATAATAAAGCATAAAATAAATATATAATATTAAAATAAATAGCCATATAAAATAAATATAAATACAACCTCTGGTTGATGTAGATGCTCTAAAGTAAATCAGGGTGAAGACACACAGAGCATCTGGGGTGGGGATAACCTTAGAAGGGACAAAGACTTCTCTGAAGAGAAATCTAGCCATTGGGCTAGGACCTTAATGATAAGAGTCAGGCTTGAGAAGCCCTGTGAGAAGAGCATTCTAGTCAGAGGGACCAGCAAGGATAAGTATTCTTAGGGATACATTTTATGCTTAAGGAGGAAAGGATAGCTATTGCGATAGAGTGTCACAGACAAGAGAAAGACTGGCAGCAGATGTTGCTCAGGTCTGGGTTCTCTTTGACTCCCTAGTCTGAGCTTCTCTTTTGATGACAAGCTTGCTGAACTTGAGTGAGGAAAGTCCTGGGGAAAGGCTGGCTTTTTCCATGGTTACTAACCCATCCAGCCAAACTATATGACAATTGTCATGACTAGCCCTCTCAAGTCATGTTTGCAAGTCAGCATCTGGAGAGTTATTGGCTTGGAACTATCAGGCCTTGGATCACCAGCCTTTCCTCTGTTCTAGAAGAGGCAGAATCAAGCATTGCTATCCATCATCAAAAAGTCTGCAAATAATAAATGCTGATGAGGTTGTGAAGAAAAGAGAACTCTTGTACACTGCTGGTGGGAACATAAATTGGTAGAGCCATTGGAAAAAACAACTACACAAATCCTTAATTTACTTTTGAATGCTTTAAATATACCAGCTAACAATATGGTATGGAGTGGAAGGAAGCTCTGTAAATACTCTTGTAACTTTTCTGTATACCTAAAGCTATTCCAAAATTAAAAATTTATTATTAAATATTAATTTAAAAATGCAAACTTCATTCCAAAATTTATCTTCCTGGCCCACTACCATAGAATTTGAAGTGCCACCATAAAGACCCATCACCTCTAATTCTTATTTTGTAAATGCATCAGGGTATCATATTAAGCCTTATGGTTATCTTGATTAACACTTGAGACTGGTGTTTTTCTCTCACCAGTTTTTTAACTCACTAAGGAAAGATTGAAAGAACTAGGCTTTTCACTGAGAAGGGAGGGTTACAATGGAGCTGACATAGCCAGGAAGGCAGAGAGGAGTTGGGTGCCCCAGCAGGGGTTACCAATCCTGAGGGCCCAGGACCTGTGTTTGTGAAACCTATGGAATCAACAAGGTAAGCAGGCATATTGAAGCAGTTCAAACCTGCATGTGAAGAGGAAGACCTTCTGGCTCCTGCTGACTTTTACCTCAAGGGCCTTAGCTTTGTATAACAGTACTTCTTCTAGTGGCACTCTCTCAAAGCAGTTCACAACACCTCAAATTAAAAGCTGACCCTCCCTGGTGATTTATTACTTTAGAACTCCACACAATTGGTGAGGGAATTTCAGGAGCACTTGAATGCCTATTTTTTCACAATTTATAGGAAGGCTGAGAAGAAATGGTTAAAGGAGTGGCTAATTATGTGGTTTTGGAGAAGATTCTTGAGAGTCTCTTGGACTGCAAGGAGATCCAACCAGTCCATCCTAAAGGAGATCAGTTCTGGGTGTTCATTGGAAGGACTGATGCTGAGACTGAAACTCCAATACTATGGCCACCTGATGCGAAGAGCTGACTCATTTGAAAAGACCTTGATGCTAGGAAAGACTGAGGGCAGGAGGAAAAGGGGACGACAGAGGATGAGATGGTTGGATGGCATCACCAACTCAATGGACATGGGTTTGGGTGGACTCCGGGAGTTGGTGATGGACAGGGAGGCCTGGCATGCTGTGGTACATGGGGTCACAAAGAGTCAGACACGACTGAGCAACTAAACTGAACTGAATTATGGAGAGGAATACAAACAGTGGTTTTGCCTCCCAGACATGTTTCAACTGGTGTCTGGGTTCAGCTTAGCAGAGGTGAAATCTCACTTAGCCAAATCAACATGCCTGTGAAAATATCCAGGGGATGAGCGTGAGAAAATCAAATTTTTATCAAGCAAACACTATTTGCTCCTTGGATTTGCTATCACTTCAGGAATGTTTTAAATTCATCTCTCCTAAATTTCAATGTGCTATGATCGACTAACATAAGCTCTCTGCCTCCTTCTCTAGTTTACCTGTCAACAAGTTCTATGTAATTCTGTAAATAAATAATTAAAAACAGTAGGAAAGCCTCTTCTTTAATGGTTTGCCACCATGAGGCCTTCTCCTTAAACCAAGAATTCTTCTGCTTATGTCAATTATCCCTGCTTTACGCATCTGCAGGCCTTGGTTTTCTGAAGCAGAGCATGTCTGTTGTTCCATGGGTTTTTCACAGAGGAATGGTTTACAGGCAGAGCTGGACAAAGAGAAACAGCTTGCTCCAACAGTTTCCAGATCTATATCATCATCAGAATCACATGGAAAGCTAGTTAATATACAGATTTCCAGGTCATGCCAATCACCTACTGACTGAATACCTGGAGGTAAGGCATAAGGATGAGTATGCTAAAAGCATTTTAATTCTAGCTTTAATTAAATAAAGACACCCTCCCACCCCCACCCAGTGATTCCAATGATTAACCAGCTTTGAAAACACATGTTTACTTTGCAACCCCATGGACTGTAGCCCTCCAGGCTTCTCTGTCCATGGGATTTCCCAGGCAAGAATACTGGATTGGGTTGACATTTCCTCCTCCAAGGGATCTTCCTGACCCATGGATCAAACCCAAGTCTCCTGCATTGGCAGTCAGATTCTTTACCAATGAGACACCAGGGAAGACCCATTTTGGAAACACTGGTCTAATACAAATTCCAACTAAAGATTAGCAGTCAGGACAACAGAGCCACATTGAGCAACTACATTTGGTTGGAATACTTCTGAGGAACACAGTACCATGTTGATAGAGGAGATCTAAGTAAAAAATGGTTTATAAATCCTATTCATTTATGTTTATAGTCTGCAATCAATACAAGGAATGTATTTACCTTTGCTTCTGCTCAAGCAAATCAACCTTCCTAGTTCTTAATTCAGTCTTACCTCAGCCACTAGAAACCATGAGAAACATCCCATTTCTTCACTTTAATCTACCATACTGCATGGGGTAGTACCAGAATTTAAACACTGATTCATAATTTACCAACTATAAACAGCAACATTCACAGGGAAGCTGCCAGAATTTTCTAGAGTACATAACTCTCTAAATTTGGTTGGGCAAATACCCAAGAGGCTAAATCACTAGGCAAAGTATTCTGGTGGTTGAGCTATAGCAATCCTTTCATTCTCAACCAGAAGAACTCAGCAGATTCCTCTACCCTATACAATTATCTCCAAATGTAACTTCCAAGTATAGACCTTAGAACATCATTTTCTGAGATATACTATACTGAACACTGCACTTGGAAATCAGGAGATATCCAGTAAGTTGATCTTAGATAAATCATTTTTTCTCTCTGAACCTTAGTTTTCATATCTATAAAATAATGGAACTAAACTGAACAAGCTTTTGGAATTATAACTCTAATTTTTCATTGAACTGAGTAGGACCAATTGTAGTATGAGTTCTGGACTTCTCAGGGCTCTAATTATGAGGAATCTGAGAAGGAACTCCAAAAGTTACTTGCTTAGTATTAAATTTAGCCCCAAAGAACACAGCTTTTATCCCAGCCAGTGCTGGGCCAGTGAGCTAGGCCAGTGAGCTACCCAATCACAAGTCAAGGGAACCAGAGAAAACAGTCTGTTACAATGCTGCTCTTAGTCTCAGAGGACCAGTCAGGAAACCCTTGACTTTCAGGATAACTGAGTTTCATGAATGCCAAAGAAAATGATACCATTTTCTTGTAGGTTGTTATCCCAATTCTAAATCCCCAAAGTAAGATAAAATCCTGAGTCTTTCCATCTGGACAAGGTTTATTCAACCTTAGCACCTGGTGGCAGCAACGAAGACAGAGCCGCATGCCTTTTGTATAGCCCCTTACAGGGAGGTGCTACTGGCAAAGAGCCCGCCTGCCAATTCAGCAGCCATAAAGAGACACAGGTTCAATCCTTGGGTCAGGAAGATCCCCTGGAGTAGGAAATGGCAGCCTACTCCAGTATTCTTGCCTAGAAAATCCCATGGACAGAGGAGGTGGCAGGCTACAGTCCATGAGGTTGCAAAGAGTTGAACATGACTAAAGCTACTTAGCATTAAACTCCAAAGACCAAATTAACATGGTCAGTGGTTAGTAGGCATATTCTAGCTCTTTGGAAAGACATCTTTTTCTCTCCTTCATATTTGGGCCCTTATTCTACTTGGTCTCAATTGTGTGATTGCTTTGCTATCTGGATCTTTGCTGCCAGTTTCCCATCTGCCTTCTGACTGGGATCATCATTTCTGTTGAAAAAAATCCTCTTTCTGGCCAAACCACAGGCACGAATTTGTTTGGTTTCGGGTTGTAATTTTTTTCCTTTTTTTTTCTTTCTTTCTTTCTTCCTTTTTTCTCTGGTGTGGGTTGGCAGAAGGAAGCGAAGGTATTATTTTGGTCCCCAAAGCATAGCTCAAGTTTCACACTATAAAGCTAACCAGTCTCATAAAACATCATGACAATATCCTCGCCTCTTCTACTGAAAGCCCATAAATAACAGAGGAGGCCATGGGAAGCCCATTTCCCCCCAAAGCATACAAGTATCCTTTTATAATAGTGTTTTTAGAGGTTAGGACCCGCACCCAAATATATCACACCTCTGAATGACATGGTTAGGTTGGAGAGCCATGCTTTGATGGGTGGTGACAGAAACTACCTTCACAGCACACTGTCCTTTATTTGAAAAAGGAATTTCCTATCACCAAATGAGGCTACATTTTCAGGAAGCCATAAAGTTGCTGACTACCTGCAATGTCAGCACAAACTCACCATATCTGTATTACCAAAATGGATGGACTATTTTTCTCACTGTTTGAGTCACCATTGCCATAATTACAAAAGTCTGAAAAAAAAAAAAAACCCTCTGGTACTTAAGGTTTTAGTGATTATAATGTACATGTAAAAATCTAATGGAATGGGAGGGGATGTGTGGAGAGAGAGAGAGAGAAGGATAGAATGACTCTGAAATTAAACTTTTCTCAGGTACAGACCTTCTCATACACTAGATCCCTTCTGCATTCTAAGGACCAGAGTATAGGTCATAATCTGAAATAGGAAATGGATACCTTGTGGAAGATGCCTCAGTTCTCAGACTAATACAGTAAAATGTGAATTAACCAACATAACCACTTATCCAACTCCTTGTACACAGAGCCCTCCAATCTTCTCTCCTGGGATCGTTTAGTCCCATGCTTCAGCTGCAATGCTTTTCCAACCTCTGGAGTCAATCAGTACCTTAGTCAGAGAGAACGCAAGAAACACATAATCGGTATGTCTGGCTGCAGATCCTCCTCCAACATAAAATTGTTTTTGTTTGTTTATTCTTTGCAATCATCAAGTTCTGTCTTATTTTTTGTTCCAATAACTGGCTCCCTTTTTATATGAATGTGTGTTTAATTTATTGAGGTTGGCCAAAACTAGCCTCTGGGAATTGGTGAAGCTCCAGGAGTTGGTGGTGGACAGGAAGCCTGGGGTGCTGCAGTCCATAGGGTCACAAAGAGTCATTTTACCCTATGACTGAGTGACTGAACTGAACACCAACCTGGAATAACCTGAATGAACTTTTTGGCCCACCCAGTGTTTGAGGAACAGCAAGCTGGTTGTTGTGGCCAAAATGGTGTGAACTAAGGGAGAGCAGCAAAAGGATGAGATAAGGAACTAGAGGCCCAATCACAGTCCATTGTGAGAACTTTGGATTTTGCTAAAATGAGATGGGAAGTCATCAGCTTTTGAGCTGAGAAGTGATAGGAGGAGATATATTTTAACACCACCATTCTGGATATAATATGGAAAGTAGATTGGGGATGGATCTAACACCACCGTTCTGGATATAATATGGAAAGTAGATGAGGGAGAGCCAGGAGGCCAGTAAGAAGATTATTGGTCTAGTCCAGGTGAGAGGGAACAGTGGCTCAGACCAAGGAGATAGCTTCAGGAAGGTTGTCAGAGGTCATCATCTCTGCTGGTTAGCACACCAGAATCCCTGAGCCTGCCTTTGCTGACGTTACTGCTGCATAGATTTGGAGACCCCATCCTCCATTGCTGCTCTTCCCAGCCCAGCCAATTAGCTGGATCATTAGCTCAGGATGGATTAGCTGAGGCCAATGTGATTCAGGCCAGTTCTAGACACTTCAGGATTGGCACCTGTTCTGTGCCTGGAGACTGATAGTGTCTATATATGCTTTTTCAGCCAGGAATTTACAAGTGAACTTGCCCTCATAACCAAAGACACTACCCCATGAGACATTAGACTGGCCCACAGAAACTCAAGACTCTACCCTCACTCCCAGCAGCACAGCTGAGTGTCCTTGCCTTCAACAGCTCTGAGTAAAGAAGCTGTACTGCTGTAATACTGTTTTGAGTGCTGGTTATGCCACAAAACATTGTGCAGATTTCTCTACATGGATTATTTCTTTGAAACCTTTCAACAAACCTATGAGACAGCTTCTCTCATTACTCACTTGCGATGCTTAGTTTTATGTGTTAACCTGACTAGGTTACAGTACCCAGTTAGTCAATCAGATGCTAATCTTGGTGTTACTATAAAGGTGTTTTCTAGATGTGGTTAACATAAACAGTTTAAGGAGGCCTGTGCCTTATCCAACCAGTTGGAAGCCCTTAAAAGCAAAACTGAGCTTTTCCAGAGAAGAAAAAATTCTGCCTCAAAACTGCAGCATCAACTCCTGCCTGAATTTCTAGCCTGCCAGCCTGTTCTACAGATTTCCGGCTTCCCAGCCCCCACAATCAAGTGAACCGATTCCTTGAAATATATATATCCTACCGGTTCTGTTTCTCTGGAGAACACTGACTGATAGACCATTTTGACAGATGAATAATGAGATTCAAAGTAGTTAAGTTGCTCAAGGTCACAACAGCTACTAAGTGCAAAGGAGCAGATGCAAGGAAACTGACTCCAAACCACATATCCCATCTCCTGCTTCCTCTAAAATGTCTAAATCCATTTTTTTTTTAAATTGAGGCTAAGAAATCTCACAAGAGTACTTCAAGGGTCTGTGTACTTATAATATTAATAGCTTATTATTATTAGATGCTTGTTATACTTATTATTATGCTATCATTTACCAAGTCATTGCTTAATGTCAAGCATTGTGATTAGCATCTTCTATGCATTGTTTATCTTATGAGATCCTGATAACAACTATATAAGGTAGTTAATATTATCGTCATTTTATAGATGGTAAATGTGAAGATCAGAGATTTTATGTAACTTGTCCAAAGTCATACAGCTAGTAAAAGGCAGAGTTGCAATTCAATATCATGGCTCTGGCCTGACTTCTGAACTAGTGTGAGTAGAACCAGTGATCGCCCAGCCCTAGATTCTTAGGAGCCATTGTTAACCCACTGAATCAGTTTATTAGTTTTATAGGGCCATGGCTCTGCTTGCTGAGGGTCCTTGGCTCCTGACCCACTTCCAGAATCAATTAAACTTCTAGAACAGTCTCTAAAGGTACTGGATCTATCATTTATACACTGCATTACTGGATTCTATCCTAAGTAGGCACGATTTATGAGGTCAATAGATCTTATAAAGAAGCATTAAGGAATAGATAGGCCAAGTTTTCTGACTCATGGAATAAGCTTTGAAGTCAGAATACTTAGGTTCAGATCTCTGACCTTGAGTATGATGGTTTAGTCACTAAGTTGTGTCTGACTCTTGCAAACCCATGGACTGTGGCCTGCCAGGCTCCTCTGTCCATGGGATTTTCCAGGCAAGAATACTGGAGTGGGTTGCCATTTTCTTCTCCAGGGGATCTTCCTGACCCAGGAATCGAACCCAGGTATCCTGCATTGCAGGCAGATTCTTTACCAACTGAGCTATGAGGGAAGTGACCTTGAGTATATCAGCTAACTTTTCTGAACCTTAGTTCATTCATTTGTAAAATGAAAATAATTGTTATGGGGCTTTTTTGAGAATTAAAAAGGTAATGTGAGGAAAACATTAGGCTGGAATATAGGCTCACCAAATGTGAGCTATATACAATTATAGAACCATCAGCCCTGGCTATTGGGACCTGAAGCTGAGCTGAGCACCTAAGCAGACACCCTGGGATTTCTGACTGGGCTCCAAACTGAACAAACACAGCCAGGTCTCTATAATTCACTGGGTAGAACTTATGCTCAGTAAGCAGTATCTTAAAACCAAATAGGCTCAAATCAGAGTTAGAGAAAAGAAAAATGATGTGTTCTGACCAACATTCCTATACCTTTAGCATTGGGTAGGAAGAGATACCATTTCACCATTAGTTCAATTCAGCTCTCATTTTGTGAGCTCCTACTTTGTGTCAGAGCCAGTGCTAGGCATTGGGGTATAGGAAGAATAAGGTATCATCTTGTTCTCAATCAGTTCCAAGTCTAATGGGTTCCTGGGAGTGGAAGAGTGAAAACAGACAAGAGTATTTTACATAGCCAATGCTTATGTGACACTTACTTTATGCCAGGTACTCTTTTAAAGTCTTATATCAACATAGTGAAGTAGCTGTAATTATTATTCCTATTTAACAGATGAAGCAACTGAGACATAGCAACATAGAGTAACTCATCCAAGGTTCAGTCAGTTCAGTTCAATTCAGTCACTCGGTCGTCTCCGACTCTTTGCAACCCCATGAATCCAAGGTTACATTGCTGATAAATGACAGAGCCACGATTTGGAATAGACCTCACTATACTACTGTACTCAAACAAGACTTCCTTGTTACTTATCAGGATACCTCCTGGAGATGACTGGAAGAGCTTTGCAAGGCTCCAAAACTCTAGAGGACTGGTAAATGTTAATATCCTCTAAAAAGTGGCAAATTCCCTAATAACAAAGCAGAGAATAACCAGAACATCAAACAATGAATTTTACTGTACCTACACATAGAACAGCAAAAATACAAGAGGTTCTCTTTATTAGTTATATTTTACTGTATTAATAATTTCCCCCAAACTCAGGAGCTTAAGATAATAAACACTTATTATCTCAGTTTCTGTAGGTCAGGAGTTTGTGCCTAGCTTAGCTAGATGCCTCTGGTTCGAGGTATTTTATGAGGTCACAATCAAACTGTCAGCCAGGGTTGCAACCTCATCTGAAGGCTCAAATGAGGGAGGATCTACTCAGAGCTCACTCATATGCTTGCTGCCAGGACTCAGTTCCTCACGATCTCAAGGGCTCAAGTCACAGGGCTCAAGGGTTCAGGTCAGAGAGCTTAAGTCTTCACGGGATGTCTACCTCAGTTCCATCCTGAGCCTCTCCTATAGGGAAACTCATAACATGGCAGTGGTCTTCCCTCAGGGTGAGTAAACAGAAAGAGAAAGAGAGGAAGCTCCCAAGACAGAATCACCATTTTTCTATAACCCAGTTTAGGAGGTGACATCCCTTTACCTCTGGCATGTCCTATTTGTTAGAAAGCAGTAAATAATTTCAGCTTATACTAAGAGGGAGAAGATTACACAGGAAGTGAGTACCAAGAATTGGGGAACAGGGAGGGGGCATCTTAGAAGCTATCTAGCACAGTCTTTAGTATCATCCAAAGGCAGGAAACTTGGCATCAGCTCTCCCAATAGATCATTCGTCTGGCTTGTTGCCTTCAAGTACTAGAGTATCCTGCACCATTTCAGAAGAAATCCTTGTACTGAAATTCAGACACTAAATCTAATCATACAGCCTATATTAAGATTTTACTTGCACTTCTATGGTTTTCATTAGTTCATTTGTACCCTTACTTCTAGTCTTTGCCAGATAGGAGTTTATTCAAGTGCTATAAAACTAGACTCTTCCTTCCTTGACTTGTCACCATGTCTATTTCATTCTTCAAAAGACACCTCTTGACTGAGCTCCAGGGAAACTTCCCTAATGAATCTTGCCTGGCATAAGGGGATTTTCTTGCCTGAGACCCAAGTCAGTTCCTTTAAGATATGAATATAGGCAAATAGCAGCAGGTTATGTGTGGAATTTGGAATAGACACTGTTGATGACACTTTTTCCCTGCCTCTCATAGAAGCAGGTATACCCACAAGCTTCTAGATATTTATTATATGTAATTAACACTTACAGAAGGCTATACAGTCAACAAAAACAAGACCAGGAGCTGACTGTAGCTCAGATCATGAACTCCTTATTGCCAAATTCAGACTTAA
>SJXQ01004028.1:0-62998 GCA_006408695.1 Aepyceros melampus
AAAAGAAGACTGAGTCTGGAGGAAAGTCACTTGGAGGAAGGGACCAGCAGTGTGAGTTGCTCATTTCTAGAGCTTTTAGTTTGAGAGCCATTCATTGTCAGAAGCATATCATTCTCTAATCATAATTTTCTCTTGCTCAAAATACACAATATCCTATATGATACTTTATATCCTATATGATGAACTCAAAACTTAAAAAAAAATCATCAAAAGCCCTTCATGGAAAGGTATGACTTTACAACTTTATATCATTTCATTCACCAGGTTTTCTAAGTTTCTGGACTCCTATTCAGGCCAACTCCATCTCTTGGGCACTAGATCCTGTTTTCAATTGCCAGCTCAAAAACATGATTCCCGGGATTGTTCCCTTTCTTGTCTGCCTCATTCCCTTTCTCCTCTAAACCCTGTATCCCTTCAGCTACTGCCCCAGCTCTTGGATCCTTTCTATAACATAAGTCCTTGAGAGAGATCATCAAAAGCCCTTCATGGAAAGGTATGACTTTACAACTTTATATCATTTCATTCACCAGGTTTTCTAAGTTTCTGGACTCCTATTCAGGCCAACTCCATCTCTTGGGCACTAGATCCTGTTTTCAATTGCCAGCTCAAAAACATGATTCCCGGGATTGTTCCCTTTCTTGTCTGCCTCATTCCCTTTCTCCTCTAAACCCTGTATCCCTTCAGCTACTGCCCCAGCTCTTGGATCCTTTCTATAACATAAGTCCTTGAGAGAGTTGTCTGTAGCCTTTCCAGTTACTATCTCCTGAACCACCTCCAATTGTGCTTTCTGCTTTCAGTCCTCCACTGAAGCTGCTCTTGTTAAACCATGAATGACTTTTCAGTTGCTAAATCAAGCAACTGATTCACAGTCCCCAAAGTACATAAACCACCAATAGCAGCTGCATATATGACCCCTGCCTTTTCCTTGAAACACCTTATTCTTGCCCTTTGGGATGCCATGGTGGCTCAGATGATAAAGAATCCTCCTGCAGTGCAGGAGACCCAGGTTCATTCCCTGGGTTGGGAAGATCCCCTGGAGTAGGGAATGGCTACCCACGCCAGTATTCTTGCCTGGAGAATCCCATGGACAGAGGAGTCTAAGAGGATACAATCCTTGGGGTCACAAAGAGTCAGACATGACTGAGCAACTAACCCTTTTTCACTCTGGGATGCCGTGTTCTCCAAGATCTCCTTTCCCTCAATAGCTGTTCCTTCTCTCTCTCCTTTACTAAATTCGTCTTACCTTCTGGGTCTCTAAAGATTGGAGTCTTTGAGAATGATTTCTCAGAAAAATGCTCTTTTTACACTCCCTTCCTAGGTGATCACATCTAATCCTAACGTTTTGAATATAAACAATATATTTCAGTTCAGTTCAGTTCAGTTCCGTCACTCAGTCATGTCTGACTTTTGCGACCCCATGAATCACAGCACGCCAGGCCTCCCTATCCATCACCATCTCCCAGAGTTCACTTATAGACCTGAAGCTAACATGTTATATGTCAAATATAATAATTAAATGAACAAAAAAAGATGTCAGTTTATTAAATTTTTTTAATCCAACCAATTTAGCAATTGACTTTTATGTACTTTGATTCAATGAGTAATTGAATTTATTAGTTAACTCAGTCAAAAGTTCAAAAAGGTTTCCACATAAAACTATGGTCACAAAACTGGATAATCTAATTTTAAAATGAGGATTTGAGAAAAAAAATCAAAAGAATTCATATTAACAAAATTTGTTATAATATTCTGAAAGGTTGTTGCTGAACCACAAAAGATGCCGGGATTTTTGGCCTCTGGAAAAGAAAAATTCAGTCTGGGTCCAAGGCTTGATCACTCAGAACTTTCGTGCAGTAAAGTTTTATTAAAGTATAAAAGGGATAGAGAAAACTTATGACATAGACATCAGAAGGAGGCAGAAAGAGTACCCCTTGCTATGTTAGCAATGAAGTTATATACATTTTAATTACTTATTACAGTGGATCAAAAGAATGGCTGTAGGTTGTAAAGACTCCACTAGACCCACTCTCATAATTTACATTTTAAGATAACAGAATTAGCCACAAGGTTTTTTTCCAGAGACTGTCCTCAAGCAGGATACATTATTGTTATATAATCCTTGCCGGCATCCAGCCCTGGTGGATCCAGGGAATTCGAAGGGGAGATGGTGTTGGCGAGGAAAACTTATTTATTAATATAAGATTAGATTAGGAAATAATAGTATAGTAGGAAACTTTTAGATGGAGAAAAAAAGGCTGAATAACTTGGTTTATGTGGAAAGCCAATAAAGTTCCAGACAATAAACAATAAACAATAAAGCTGGAACAATAATGTTCCAGCTTGCACCATCTACGTTAGGCCACTGGCATCCGTTTGAATATCGGAGAGTGCCACACCCTGGGTTCTCTCTCTTACGGATCTTAGCAGCTGGGACAAGTAAGTAGACATGGCGAGTCTCTACGCCCCAGATGGGAATTCAGCCAGAATTTAGAGAAAATAGGAGATACGGGGGAAACCAGTCCTTCCAATGACTAGCCCCAATGACTGACCTCACCCCTATTCTCTAGAAAGGCCTTTTATACTTTTTTTGATTGTACATAGAGATCAGTGGGTAATACAAAATTATGCAGCATTAGCAGTCCAAAAACCAGGCTTTCTATTTGCATACCCTCCCGTTTACAAAAGGTCTCAGGTGGTTTACATTATCTTCTGGCCAAGAGGCCTGTTAACATTTTTATGGCTCTCTTCCTGGGTAATTGTCTATCAACCAGGAAACTCCTTTTCCCTAGAAGTGTTTTTTCTTTACTCTGCATCACCTTCAAAGTACTAAATAAAGTTACATTCCTGTAGAAAAAAGGTGCAGTGGGTTATAACAAAGAAAGTACTTAACTCAAAGATCTAATATTGCTAATACCAGGTCTACTACCTGTTTTTCTATATACCAACTGTATAAGATATGAAAATTTGGCAGCAAGTATTGGCTCAACAAATGAAACCTTTAATCAGTCCTATTCTAATGATTATGACTCCTCAGAAGCCCCTACATTCCTATGATGTTTTAAGCTTCCTGTGCCTCCCGCGGTTGGGAGGCCTCAAATAATCACATGTGAAGCCTGCAGGCAGGCTAGAAAGCCATCAGAGAGGGTTTTGGATTGAAACACTCTTTCAAATGCAGAAGACTAAAGCCCTGAGTAGACTTTTTCCAGAGAATGTCAGAAGAGTGGAAAATGAAACCTTTAATCAGTCCTATTCTAATGATTTTGACTCCTCGGAAGCCCCTGCCTTCCTAGGATGCGTTAAGCTTCCTGTGCCTCCCATGGTCGGGAGGCCTCAAACAATCACATGCGCAGCTGTAAGAGTCCTGCAGGCAGGGAGGTTTTTTGGATTGAAACACTCTTTCAAATGCAGAAGACTAAAGCCCTGAGTTGACTTTTCCTGAGAATGTCAGAAGAGCGGAAAAGCAGGCAGATTCTTATTTTTGGGGGGTACATGCTCAGGAAATGCCAGGGGGAAAACCTGAGATTTGACTCAACTTTGCCCATCAGATCTCTGCTGCATGACCTTGTCACGGGTGGGATTCCTCACGCTGGCTTCCAGCAAAAAAAGAAGTATAGTATCTCCTTCTGACCAAAGACGATTGTTCTCTTGTAGCAAACTGCCCTGTCTAATAAAAATGAAGGATTTAGCTCTAGAGGCAAATATAGAGGATATGCTTTTACGTCAGGATAACTAATACAAAACCAATCTGAAGGAAGTCCAATAATCTTATCCAAAAATTTATTTTATGTTCCAGTGATATGTCAACCAGCCTGAGGGAATTTTAATAGGAAAATACATGACAAAGTATTTCATGGATTGAAAAGGAGCTATAAGCCACAAACATTTCACTTACTTGCTTTGATTATTGCTGCTCAGGCTGGAAGCTGAGAAGTCTAAGTAGGCCAGTGCAAGAAGGTATTAAAAATACGTGAGTTACCCTTGATCTAGAAGGTGAAAATACTGCCATAAACTTGACAAAGTACATCTTTCTAGGAGCTAACATTCACAAAGGGAGGAAGACAGGTAATGAAGCCAAAGACAAATCAGATGATGAAAAGTGTAATCAAAATGATAAAAATAGATTCTATGGCAGAGAGTGATATGGTGGCCTGGTAGGCTACATTCTGTGGACCTAGTGAAATGAAAGTGTATACTCCCTTGATAAAAACAGGGATTTTTTTTTTTTCCTTTGTTTTGTAGTCTTTCTTGACCTGCCATAGTGTTTTTTCTTTATTACTTAATGCCTTGCTTACTTGGACACAAGTACACTTCCAGGTTGAATGCAGACCCTTACAGGTACTGAAGGCATTGCCCCATAACTCTAACTTGGTACTTGGAAGCAGAAAGAAATGAGGTTAGGTAGAGTCCACTAACAAAATATATATTGTCCTATACAATATACTGAGCACTTGCGAGTATAATGTTGGCTAGGAGACTGAAAACTTCTTGTGAACATGAATTTATTTAATTTACCCTACGAAAGATTAATAAAAATGTACTCTAGTACAGGGTTTCCCAAACTGTTCTTTGTTATTACTTGGAAGAAAAAATAACCAAAGGATTTCATATCTCCTTCACAATTTAAATTTTGCTTCTAGTTAAAAATTTGCTTTATTTACTTTGACTTAACCATGTATTTTAAAAATTATTATATGAGTTAATTTCAGTGTTAGAGTCACCATAATCTTTTATAGGGTATAGCTCTTACCCATAAAGAACATTACATATTCTTACTTTAGGGTGAAGGTACTCTAAATTTTCCCAATGGATTCCATCTCTAGTTTCTCCCTGCTATTATCCTTTCTAGCAACACACATTATTTTCTTTTAGTACACAAACATCGTCTGTCACTTTACTATTCAAAATTCTCTGTTGAAGGCATTTTGCACATGAAATAACAGCCACTGACTGTAATGGGTGACTTGACACAAAGGGTCTCAGACTATGCTTGTTATGGAATCCGTGCTGTAGCTCTCTGTGCTTTCTCCAGTTCTGTAAAAATCTTGAACTTCTTGCCCCTCAAGCCTTTATTCCCTTTCTTGCAATGGTTTCTTTCCTCATTCCATTTTCCATCCCTTTTTATTTTCCTATTTATGATCTCTTACAGATCAATAATATATGTCCTACCTCTTGCAAGAAGCCTTCCTAAGTTCCTTTGATGGAAATTCATTTCCTCATCCTCCTTACCAACTCTTTCTCTCTCTCTCTATAGACACACACACACACACACACACACACATTTTGTGCTTATGTTTTTCAATTATGCAAAGTCATACATTTTTGGTTGTTGTTGTCTCTGAGTCCTGTCTGACTCTCTGTGGCCCCATGGACTGCAGCACACGAGGCTTTCCTGTTCTTCACTATCTTCTGGAGTTTGCTCAGATTCATGTCCATTGACATTTTTGGTACTCGATCATATTTATTAACCATCAATGTAGAATTGCTGGGTAGCAGGTATATCTGTTGCAGTAAGGGAGACCCCTTCCAGGGCCCGAAACTGGGCTCTTGTCTAACATTTGGAAATGAATTGTCCGAGGAGACACATGTGCTGACAAAGCAAGAGGTTTTATTAGGAAAGGGCACCCAGGTGGAGAGCAGTAGGGTAAGGGAACCCAGGAGAACAGCTCTACCATGTGGCTCGCAGTCTCTGGTTTTATGGTGATGGGATTAGTTTCCAGGTTGTCCTTAGCCAATCATTCTGACTCAGAATCCTTCCTGGTGGTGCAGCCTTGTTCAGCCAAGATGGACACCAGTGAAAGATTCTGGGAGGTAGTCGGACACGTGGTGTCTCCTTTTGACCTTTCCCAAACTCTTCTGGTTGGTGGAGGCTTATTAGTTCCATGTTCCTTACCAGAACCTCCTGTCGTAAAACAACTCATGCAAATGGTTACCATGGTGCCTGGCCAGCGTGGGTGGTTTCAGTGTGCTTCCCCTAACATATCCACCCAATGTACTGTATCCCCATGCCATGACTGCTCTTCTGTATAACTGAAATAACTTTTTCTCTTTGCCCATTTATCTATCTTGAGCCTATCTACCACTTTGTGTCTTGTTATCAGTTTTATATTTTTCCTGTTTTATTCATTTGTTTTGTCTTTCATTATAAAATTAAGGAAAGATAGGGCTAAGCAAAAATACTAGTACATAGGTACTTATTGACAGATATTAATTTAATTAATGTTTGCATTTTGGTGAGAAAATAAGAAATTCTTTTTTTTCTTTATTATGTTTTTTCCCTTTTTTTTTTTTAAAGAAACGATCAGGTTTTTTTCTGGAAAATAAACCAACATATCAGCTGTGGAAGGCAGGGTACTACATGGTAGTATACTTTCCAGAGAAAGACATCACTATTCTTTGGGATAAAAAGACCACCATCCATATCAAAGTTGGACCACAGTGGAAGGTAAGTCAACTTACTTGGTAGGTCAATCCAAATGAGATACAAGAAATGAAATTACATTTGACTTTTTATGTTTTATGGAAATAAAACG
Source organism: Aepyceros melampus (assembly GCA_006408695.1). NCBI lineage: Eukaryota > Metazoa > Chordata > Mammalia > Artiodactyla > Bovidae > Aepyceros > Aepyceros melampus. The sequence goes on from SJXQ01004028.1 coordinate 6,531, forward strand.
ATTGATGTTTTCTTTCTTTTGATTGATATATTTTTAGAATAACTAACTCAGATCCCAGGGAAGAGTAACTTTACCAAGTGTTGCATACCATTCTTTTTAACTTCAACTTTACAGTAGCCAGTTTCCCCAAGTTACTTAGTTCAGCTTCTTTTATTCCTACTCCCTACGGCATGATTATATGATATTGTTTGTAATACAGTTGGATTTATTACAATTTGTGTTCCATCTTTCCCTCCATTTTCTGGATATTTTTAAGCTTACATACAGTAAAATTCTTTAAAAAGTAAAATAATTTATTTTTATGATCCGCAATTCTATGAATTTCAACAAATGTGTGGAGTTGTGTATCTACCACCACAGTTCTGGAAAAACAGATCTGTCAGCTTCCAAATTTCTTCTGTGTTGCCCTTTTATTGTCAATGGCTACTTCTTACACTTCACCCTGGGCAACCAGTGTATAGTTTTGCCTTTTCTGGATACAATATAAATGAAGTCATGCAATATATAGTCCTTTGGGTCTGGCTTCTTTGGCTTGATGAAACACATTTCAAGATTCATTCAAATTTTTGAATGAATTAATTATTTGTCCCTGTTTACTGCTAGGTGATACTCTTGTATGGGTGTACTAGTTTGTTTTATCCATTAATGGTTGAATACTCAGTCTGGATCATTTACAGTTCTTTTCAATTTATATTTTACATTGTTTTAATGATTGCTTATTATTAAATGTTGTACTAAATATTATTAGATATTTTTATTATTTTAGATGTTTAAAATTCTAGTCCTTAAATGTTGAAATGAATATAGAATATTTCATGGTAATTTTCTTTTACTTTAGAACAAATTGTCTGGATTATGTGGAAACTTTGACAAATGTACTTCAAATGACATGACCACATCCAATAACTTGGAAGTGAGAAATGCCCAGGTATTTGGAGATAGTTGGGCATTAGGACAGGTAAGTGGAATATATATATTTTAGAGCAAAACATTTTCTGGTGTCTTATCCACTAAAACATTTTATTCTTACAGGAAAATTTATTTAGGTAATACTATTTTATGTAATATTTTTGTAGTAATTTATAGTTGACAAAGTCAAACTGCTTTTACATTTAATTTCTCATGCAATCCTTGTGACAATCTGTTAATATAAAGGGTATTGAGTCCATATTACAGATGAAGAAATTGAGGCTTAGGAAGGTTAAATTACTTACCTACTATTGTGTATCCAGAAAGTCACAGAGATGATGTTCAAATTCTCATCTTCTAATCTCATGCTTTTCCTTTCTAACACTTTCAATGTATTTGTATTTCTAATGATGTATCTTTTGTCAACTCAAGGAAATGAATAAATGAAGAAAGAATTTCTTAACATTTGTTCTCCAGACATGGCTGTGTGTGGGGTGGAGTAAAGAGTGAATTCGTAGCCAAATACCTGAGGGAGCAGCTAGGATGAATTAAGTCAGGCATATTTCTTTTTTGAAGGATTTCTTGAGGCATTATATGCCTTCAGGAGAAGGATGTGTTTGAAGGAATTCCCAAATTTACTGACACAGAGCTTATGTTTTTGTATATCAGTTCTCAAAGAAATAGTTTTCTATGGGATACAATCTGAGAAACGCTGAACTAAGAAAATAGTCAAAATGGAAATTTGTTCTACTCTTTTCTTCTTTTTTAAACTTATTTTTCTAACTAAAAACAGAGTCTGCAACTACAATTTCCTGGTTGGTTACTATTTGATTAGTTGTTTTACTATTTTCCCTAGTTTACTAATATATTTAAATCTCTTTAAAAAATTAAAAGGGGATTGAGGTTAAACATTCACCCAATTTAGTAAAATTTAAGCAGTATATTTCATTGTGGTCTACATTAAAAATTATAAAGATTTTATTCTTTGATATAAAATGAATTAAGGAATACTTAATTTATAATCATGCTTAAATATTTAGACCAAAGAATTTTAAACTCATTTATACCTAATGGGCAAAGCTGAAAATAAAAAAAAATTTTCATTCAGTAAGTTCGCTTAGCACTTAATGTTTTCCAAGAGATATGAACACATAATATGATTAAAACAGCCACTGACCTTGGGAATTTAGTTTAGCAGATGAGGTAAAAAGTTAACAATGGCACTGTGAGATAGGTGCTTTGATATAGGTGTATACAACATGGAGTTTGTGGTCAAAGGAAGATGCCATTGAGTTGATTCTCCCAAGACTCACAGGCACTATAAACCTGAAGGTGATGGGAAAGAGGGTAGCAGCAAAGGGAGCAGCAGCCCTTTAGAAGGCACCAGGAAGACTAGAGTGAGCACGGTGCCTGTGTGCTAAGTTGCTTCTGTTGTGTCCGACTCTTTGTAAGCCCATGGACTATAGTCCATCAGGCTCCTCTCTCCATGGGATTTTCTGGGGGAGAATACAGGAGTGAGTTCTCATGCCCTCCTGCATGGGATTTTCCCAAGCCAGGGATTGAATCCATGTCTCACGTTTCCTACATTGGCAGGCAGGTTCTCTACCACAAGCGCCACCTGGGGAGAGGGCAATGGCAGCCCACTCCAGTACTCACCTGGAGAATCCCAGGGACAGCAGAGCCTGGTGGGCTGCCATCATTGGGGTCACACAGAGTTGGACTGGCCCCATCACTTCATGGGAAATAGATGGGGAAACGGTAGAAACAGTGTCAGACTTTGTTTTTTTGGGCTCCAAAATCACTGCAGATGGTGACTGCAGCCATGAAATTAAAAGGCGCTTGCTCCTTGGAAGAAAAGTTATGACCAACCTAGATAGTATATTCAAAAGCAGAGACATTACTTTGCCGACTAAGGTCCGTCTAGTCAAGGCTATGGTTTTTCCTGTGGTCATGTATGGATGTGAGAGTTGGACTGTGAAGAAGGCTGAGCGCCGAAGAATTGATGCTTTTGAACTGTGGTGTTGGAGAAGACTCTTGAGAGTCCCTTGGACTGCAAGGAGATCCAACCAGTCCATTCTGAAGGAGATCAACCCTGGGATTTCTTTGGAAGGAATGATGCTAAAACTGAAGCTCCAGTCTTTGGGCACCTCATGCGAAGAGTTGACTCATTGGAAAAGACCCTGATGCTGGGAGGGATTGGGGGCAGGAGGAGAAGGGGACGACCGAGGATGAGATGGCTGGATGGCATCACAGACTCAATGGACGTGAGTCTGAGTGAACTCCGGGAGTTGGTGATGGACAGGGAGGCCTGGCGTGCTGCAGTTCATGGGGTCGCAAGGAGTCGGACACGACTGCGCGACTGAACTGAACTGAACTGACATGACTTAGCAGCAGCAATGCCGCCTGGGAAGCCTGAGCATACTGGTTGTTTTTGCTCAGTCATGTCTGACTATTTGCGGCCCCATGGACTGCAGCACACCAGGGTTCCCTGTCCTTCACCATCTCCTGGAGCTTGCTCAAACTTATGTCCATTGAGTAGGTTATGCTATCTAACTATTTTGTCCTCTGTCGTCTCCTTCTCCTTCTGCTTTCAGTTTTTCCCAGCATCAGGGTCTTTTCTAAAGAGTCAGTTCTTCACATCAGGTGACCAAAGTATTGGAGCTTCAGCTTCAGCATCAGTCCTTCCAATGAATGTTCAGGACTGATCTCCTTTAGGATGGACTGGTTTGATCTCCTTGCAGTCCAAGGGACTCTCAAGAGCCTTCTCCAACACCACAGTTTAAAAGCATCAGTTCTTCAGCACTGAGCCTTCTTAATGGTCCAGCTTTCACATCCATACATGACTACTGGAAAAACCATAGCTTTGACTAGACAGACACTTTTGCTGGAAAAATAATGTCTGTACTTTGCTGTCTAGGTTTGTCATAGCTTTACTTCCAAGGAGCAAGCATCTTAATTCCATGGCTGCAGTCACCATTTGCAGTGATATTGGAGCCCAAGAAAATAAAATCTGTCACTGTTTCCATTGTTTCCCCATCTATATGCCATGAAGTGATGGGACCAAATGCCATGATCTTCGTTTTTTGAATGTTGAGTTTTAAGCCAGCTTTTTCATGCTCCTCTTTCACCGTCATCAAGAGGCTGTTTAGTTCCTCTTTGTTTCTTCCATAAAGATGGTATCATCTGCTTATCTGAGGTTATTGATATTTCTCCCCATAATCTTGATTCCAGCTTGTGAGTCATCCAGCCTGGCATTTCGTTTGCTGGACTTTGCATAGACGTTAAATAAACAGGGTAAAAACATACAGTCTTGACATACTCCTTTCCCAATTTTGAACCAGTCCATTGTTCCATGTCTGGTTCTAACTCTTTCTTCTTGTTCTGCATACTGATTTCACAGGAGGCAGGTAAGGTGTTCTGGTATCTTCTTCTCTTTAAGAGTTTTCCAGTTTGTTGTGATCCACATATTCAAAGGCTTTAGGGTAGTCACTGAAGCAGAAGTAGATGTTTTTCTGGAACTCTCTTGCTTTCTCTATGATCCAACAGATGTTGGCAATTTGATCTCTGGTTCCTCTGCCTTTTCTAAATCCAGTTTGAACATCTGGAAGTTCTTGGTTCATGTACTGTTGAAGCTTAACTTGGAGAATTTTGAGCATTAGTTGCTAGCATATATAGTGAGTAAAACTGTTTGGTAGTTTGAACATTCTTTGGCATTGCCCTTCTTTGGGACTGGAATGAAAACTAACCTTTTCCAGTCCTGTGGCTGCTGCTGAGTTTTCCAAATTTGCTGGCATATTAAGTGCAGCACTTTCACAGAATCATCTTTTAGGATTTGAAATAGCTCAGCTGGAATTCCATCTCCTCCACTAGCTTTGTTCGTAGTGATGCTTCCTAAATCCCACTTGATTTCACATTCCAGGATATTGGGCTCTAGGTGAGTGATTACATCATTGTGGTTATCTGGGTCATGAAGATCATTTTTGTACAGTTCTTCTGTGTATTCTTGCCACCTCTTAATATCTTCTGCTTCTGTTAGGTTCATACTGTTTCTGTTCTTTATTGTGCCCAACTTTGCATGAAATGTTTCCTTGGTGTCTTTAATTTTCTTGAAGAGATCTCTAGTCTTTCCCATTCTATTGTTTCCTCTATTTCTTTTCATGGATCACTTAGGAAGGCTTTCTATCTCTCCTTGCTATTCTTTGGAACGCTGTAGTCAGATGGATGTGTCTTTCCTTTTCTCCTTTGCCTTTAGTTTCTCTTCTCTCCTCTGCTAGCTATAACGCTTTCTCAGACAAACATTTTCCCCTTTGAATTTCTTTTTCTTGGGGATGGTTTTGATCACCACCTCCTATATAGTGTTACAAACCTCTGTCCATAGTTTTCAGGCACTCTGTCTATCAGGTCTAATCCCCTGAATCTATTTGTCACTTCCAGTGTATAATCATAAGGGGTTTGATTTAGGTCATACCTGAATGGCCTAGGGGTTTTCTCTACTTTCTTCAATTTTAGTCTGAATTTGGCAATAAGGAGTTCATAATCTGAGTATTGTACCTTACAGGAATTTTATGCAATTCATTATGGCAGTGGTAAATGGTCTGAAGTAGGGAATGGCTGGAATGCAAAATACAGGGCTGCAATATTTGTGTGCTAGGATCTAGACTCGAAGGCTCTTAACTAGCTAGGTGCTTATAATCCAACTAAGAAAAGTTACATTTTGAAGCTTTAGAAAACTGTCCAAATTTGAGAGATACTTGAAACATCAGACTCTCTTGAAAGGATTGCAAAATGAAAGATTGATTTGGAGAATTCAAGAAAGTCTCCTGTCTTCCTGGATTACTGGTTAGACACTGGTGCTCTTCCACAAGACAGGGCAAAGAGGAAAGCTGGTGGTAGAGGGCAGTGGGGACAAGACAGTGGTGTAAAGAAAAGTACAGGTCAGGATATGCTGAGAGAGAAGTGACAGAGATTTTATGTGGAAATGAGATATCAGGAGAGAGATCTGGGATTCAGCAGTTACTATTATATTCAGGGGGCTTCCCTTGTGGCTCAGAATCTGCCCACAATGCAGGAGACCTGGGTTTGATCCCTGGGTTGGGAAGATCCCATGGAGAAGGGAAAGGCTACCCACTCCAGTATTCTGGCCTGGAGAATCCCATGGACTATACAGCAGAATCTGCTGAAGGCATGAGAAGCGTACAGAATGAAAAAATAAAACTTGAAGGTCAAGTCTTGCAGAGAAGGGAAGTGGAATGAGGATGGGGAATAGCAGCGAATGAATCAGGAGGAAACCCACCGGAAAATGTTGCCACTAGAAACACGTGAGCCGTGTAAGAAAGATAAAGTACTAAACAGTCAGACAGGGAGAGATCAGATGAGATGAATACTGAAAAGTTGCCTTTATATTTAGTAATGAGGAGATCAATGATCACCTTTTCCAGGCCAGTTTGAGGGAGGTGGATTAGGAGAGGCAGAGACCAAATTGCTGAGTATCTGGGAGGCAAACTGTAGCTGCTTGAGTATATGTGACTCCTCAGAGGATGGCTTGTGATAGAAATGAAAGATGTGAAAATTAAAGGAAAAAGAATAACTTGCTTATGAAAAATTTTTAGTCATGTAACACTACAGTTGACCATTTAAAAATTATTTAACTTCACTCTCTAATATTGTCATGGTTTTAATAGTAAATTTAGTTAAACTTTCAAAAATAACATATGCTATTAACATGAGCTGGCTGAGCGCAGGTGCTTTCAGCAAAGTCTGTCTAAAAGAATGAGAATATGTTAGATATGATTGTAGTGGTTGAAGTCAGATTAGGTTACTCTGGTTTCAGCTTCAGAAATTTCCTCATTAAAAACTTTCTTTCTCCCTTAACTTTTTCCACAGTGCGAAACCCTGGTTGAATCATTTAAACCCTGTGAGGCACATCAAAACAAATTTCCTTATGCCAAGAAAGAATGCTCCATTCTGTACAGTGATATTTTTGCTTCTTGTCGCAATGTGGTAAGTGAATACTTTATTAAACTTTCCAACTTAAACAAGTACTGCAGTGTCTATAATATTGAGATTAACTGGGCAAATAATTTAGCTGCCCATTGGCTAGGTATACTACCTAACCCTTATTAGGAAGACCGATTTGGTAATTTGTTTTTCTACAGAACTGGCACATTAGGTAATTTACGTTCTTCCTCATGTCATCTTATTAACAGAATACATTTGTACATAATATTGTTAATGGTCTTTTTCAGCTTATGAAACATTTTTATGTCTATTATCAAAGCTATAAATGCTTAGTTTTCTTCGGAGAACAACACTGAATGGCATTTTTCTCCTTAACCCAAAGTACAGTTTAAAATGATTATTAGTGGCACATTTAAAATAGCTTTAGAAGCACATCCCAAGATGAAATGTAATTTATTTAGACATTAACTTTCTAAATGTCTTTCTAACATAACAATTTTAGGTCCCAACAGAAGTGTTAAAAGTAGTTTAAGATATTATTAAAAACAAATTACATTTGGAAGCAGAATATTCTTTTAATGCCATGCAAATATGCCAATAATGAAACAGTGAGCTTCTACAAAATATGAATCTGTTGTATTGAAGATACTGAAATTGTATTTGTCAGTCCTATTCCCTATTTTGCTAGTTCTTTGAATCTCACATTTGCCTAATAAATTCTTTTTTCATTTGGGCAAATAGAGGTTTGAGATATTTAGAACTCTCTAGGTGGCAGTGTTAAGCTGATTATAGCAAATTTTGAAAATCTACCCGTTAGTTTTCTTTTAGAAGGCTGAATTTTAATCAACTGTAGTTAGTACATTTTGAAATTAATTTATCTTTTACTTCATTGCAGATTGATGTCACTTCTTTTGCTAAAAATTGTCATGAAGACACGTGTAACTGTAATCTTGGCGGGGACTGTGAATGCTTATGCACAAGCGTAGCAGCGTATGCATACAAGTGTTGTCAGGAAGGGGTTTCTGTTCGCTGGAGATCATCTACTCTTTGTTGTGAGTACCCTGATTAGAACATTGTCATTAGGGGGGAGCTTAGGAGGAGATTCATGCTGTCTCACCTTAGAAATGATACCATGGAACTCATGGAAATCAAATTTAAGATGAGTACATTTATATTCTTTTGACAAGGTACATAAATTGTAGTATAGCTAAAGGATTTATAAAAGAAACTGAAGTAAGTTTTTCTGTTCTGTGTTTGACTTACCACTGTAACATATGAACTATAAATTAGTACCATCCTTGGAGAAATTGTTTATAACTCTCTTATGGCTATGAAATTCCACTGTTCTAGTGATAAGAAACATTGTTTTAAATACATCATTTTGAATTTGTATTCAGATTTGACCTTTTAAACTTTTCGTTTACCCCTATAGATAGTACATCATCTGATAAACAGCTTATGATTTTAACACTTTCAGCGGACTATAGACTGGCTAATATATTTGCCTACCTGTAAAATAATCTTAGGAAATTTAATAAATTATCACACAGTACTCTTAAAGAATCCTCTTAGCTCAGAGAAAATTCCCCAATAATGATGTCATTCGGAGTTCTTTCACCTGGTTATTGGTAAATCATATTTTGTACACATTCAAGCTAAGTGGTCAGATTCTTATTTAGTTTAACTTTTTTTCTTTTATCCTTTTAGCACTTGATTGTGAATACTACAATGAAGGTATGTGAGAATATCAGGATACTATTTTATTAAATGTATCTTTGGATTCACAGTTTTTGAACAACTTTTCTGGGAACAAAATATAAATAGTTCATAATCTGGCATACAGTTAATCCTTGAACAAGGCGGGGGTTGGGGGCACTAACCCTCTGCAATTGGTCCCCTTCATATTTGCAGTTCTGCATTCTCAGATTCAGCCGACCATGGATTGTATTGTTGTTCAGTTGCTTAAATTGTGTCTAACTCTTTTGTGACCCCATAGAATGTAGCCCGCCAGGCTCCTCTGTCCATGGAATTTCTGAAGCTAGAATGCTGGTGTGGGTTGACATTTCCTTCTCTGGAGGATCTTCCCAACCCAGGAATCAAATCCATGTCTCCTACGTGGAAATTAAAGAAAGAAATAACAATATAGAATTTATTTAGCCATAATTTTACAGAAAATAATTATTTATATATTATCAGAATGAGAACTTACTGATTTAGTAATAATGAAAGTATCCTAGTCCCCCAAGCATTCAGATTTGCAACTGGAAGTCTAAGAGGAGTCAGTTCAGTTCAGTCACTCAGTCGTGTCTGATCTTTGCGACCCCATGGACTGCAGCACGCCAGGCTTCCCTGTCCATCACCCACTCCTGGAGCTTACTCAAACTCATGTCCATCTAGTTGGTGATGCCATCCAACCATCTCATCCTCTGTCGTCCCCTTCTCCTCCTGCCTTCAATCCCTCCCAGCATCAGAGTCTTTGAGTCAATGAGTCTAAGAGGAGGTGCTGCCTAAAACCAAGACATAGATGTAAGAGGCTGAGAATTATATCCTCTTTGAAAATGCCAGACATTAGCAGAACCAATAGAGCATTTTGTCAAACCCATTTGATGAGGAAGGCCTAGCCTCTGAAACCTAATTCAGACAAAAAAAGATAATCCAGGGAGGTGTCCATTTTGTTAGTAACTGGGCAAAAACCCATGATGAATAGGTTAGATTTACAGTTATTGGAGAGCTGACCCATTACAGAAAAAACCCAAACCACCAATCCAAAGTGTTTTTGGTCACTTACTGAGCCAGGGAGAAATCTGTCAACTATAAAAGTACAAAGAAAGCCAGAAAACTTTAGTAAAATAGAGATGATAAATTAAAAAGAAAATGGATATTTTAGTTAGAGGAGTCTGCTGTGCTGTAGTCCATGGGGTCACAAAAAGTCAGACACAACTTAGTGACTGAACAACAAATATCTAATAATAACAGTATTTTTTGTTGCATTAGTTAGTTAGTTAGTCAAGTCGCTCAGTCATGTCCTACTCTTTGCGACCCTGTGGACTGTAGCCCACGAGGCTCCTCCATCCATGGGATTCTCCAAGCAAGAATACTGGAGTGGGTTGCCATTTCCTTCTCCAGAGGATCTTCCTGACCCAGGGATCGAACCCAGTTCTCCCACATTAGAGGCAGACGCTTTAACCTCTGAGCCACCAGGGAAGCTATTTTGTTGCATTAATGACATCTTTATCATATAATTTAAGCTTGAAAATATGCCTGAAAAGCATAACATTATTATTATTATCATTATTAACACTTTACAAAGGAAGAAACTGAGCATAGATGAATAAATAACTTGGTCCAAGTCATATAGCCAAAATGTGGTAAATGGATTTATGAACAATCTAAGTCCGAACCAATGAGCTTGATCTCTGTGCTGCACTGTCTGGTAATGGTGAGCACGTCCTGGTCCAGGGATGACCACAGCACATCATTATCATATGCTCTAACACAGCGTACAGACCGTAATATGAGAAAATGCGCCAGTATCTCCCTCACTTAGGAATTCCTGCCTCATACAGTTCTGCCATGAAAAGTCTCCATCTGTGCCTTTACACTTTCTGGTGTTCCTTCTGCAGTCTCTTGGAAACAGAAGCAGAATTTTCTATGAATATTGAATTTCTACCTCTTGCTGCTTCAGATGTACTGCTTTTTGTCAATAACTGCTTCATTTCTTTCTTCTAATGTGTTACAAGATTCTTCAAACCAGTTCTTCTAGTTTCATTTGTTAACACTGTATTGGTAGTATTCAGAGGGTGAGCAAGGGACGTTTTGCTTTCATGGGTGACAGAGATTCTGTTTCCTGTGATCAAAGTAATAGGGGATAGAGTCAAACTACCAAGGAAAGGAAGAGATTGTGAAAGTAATGCGATGCCTAAGGTAGATAATTGAAGGTGAATGAAGAGTTGTGGAAATTGTTGATACTAATAAAAATAAATCATTTAAAATGGTTATCCTTAATTTGTTTCATCTCAATTTCACAACTATTGTAAAATTACCTAGTCCTTGCCCAGTCATAGCTGGTGTTTTCTCTGGACCCTATGTTATTAAAATACTGAAATTATTCAAAGCAAATGCAGAGATAAAAGACTGTGATTCTGTAGGAAGAAATGTTTTTAAAAGTAGGAAACTTCAGAGGTTGCTGCTGAGATGACTTTATAACCCTTCATACAATGTCTTTCTATAATATTTTCATGTTCATTGTTATGGAATTTGCTAAACATATAAAGGTTCTGTTGCTATAAGGAGTAGAAGACTTCAATATTTTGCTAAAAATTGTTACATAAGTTTTTAAGTTCAGAGTGATTTTATAGATCAGATATACTTGTTGCTGCTGCTGCTGCTGCTAAGTCACTTTAGTCGTGTTCGACTCTGTGCAACCCCATAGACGGCAGCCCACCAGGCTCCCCTGTCCCTGGAATTCTCCAGGCAAGAACACTGGAGGTGGTTCAAATATACTTAATACTATGTAAATAATCAATACAGAAAATGACTGCTTTTAGTATACAGAAATTATAACTCTCCCTACAGAAGATTAATGATAAAATCAATGACTTTTGCCCTCAATTGCTAGTGAAAATGCTGGAAAACAATTCACATGCAAGATATCCATCAACTGGGAGTCGATTCAGAAGCTTTCAATTTTTATACAAATGGATTTCTCAGATGACAATTGTCTCTTCACATTGCTGTAGGAAGGCACTTGTCTTGTAGGGGAGAGAATATTTTGTTTAATGGCCTGTCTCCTTTCTCTTATTCTCTTCTTGGACATCTGTGCCTGAGGGTGCTTGGAGCTCACAAGCTATATTTGTATACGTCATCTTCATTTTGAATTGTATTTCATAATTTATACATTTATGTACCCATTTGTACATTATCTACATAGTCACACAAATCTATGTATTTAGAAGTTTGTGTCTATTTTCTTCTTAAAAGTCTGGGTTACTTCTGTCTTTCCTAGGAAATGAACTTGTAGGTGTTGGAGATGATGATTCAGTTCTGTTTGGATGTTATAGATATTAGCTCCCAGAGAAACTGTGCAGGGTACACGTTTGTAACAGCTCATAAAGTCTTCACTGCATCTGATCAGTTCCATCTTGGTGTGGGAGCAAAGATCTTCAAATCTCCATGTGTACTCAAGGTGTCTGAAAGTGAACAAATCTCCATGTGTACTCAAGGTGTCTGAAAGTGAAAGTCACTCAGTAGTGTCTGTCTGACTGTTGCCACCCCATGGACTGTGGCCTGTCAGGCTCCTCTATCCATTGAATTCTTTGGACTGTTTCTGTAGCTGTTTCTTTCTCCAAGGGATCTTCACAACCCAGGGATTGAACCCGGTCTCCCACACTGTAGGTGGATTTTTGACCATCCAAGCCCAACCGCGTCTGGGTCCCTACTAAAGCTCTTCCGTCATGGCTTAGAAGTGTCTCCAGCTCCTCAAAGTTGAAGTGTCTCGTTGACGAGTCAGTGGATGGGACAGTGCTTGAGAATACCTTGTTCTAGAACCCTTTATCCTGGCCCTTGTGATGGAAATTTTGGGTCTTGCTCTCCTTCCTGTTTGGGAGACGTTTAAACCCTCTAATTCAATTATCTTCTCCCCTTCTCTTATGCCTAGTCTTGGTCCTGAAAGGGGAAAAACACAGGTGGTTGATTTCTTTAATTTTTTTTCCCCTCCATCTTAAGAATAGGCTGGGAAAGGAAAACTGTCCTTGAGATAAAAACTGAAGAGGAAAAATGAAATTCACTGAGGGCAACCAGTGAATCTTTTATGATCTTTTATGAAATCACCTACCACACCTGTATTAAAATTTTATATAACCTACAACATAAATATCTAAATATAACTGTAAAAAGTACACAGCTAATAATTATGTAATTTAATTTTGATAATTCAGAAGAAACATCAAAATTTTATAGTACTTCACTTATTTTAAAACATTAAACGTCATAAAGATTGGGTTGAAGGTAAATTGACCTTATTGTCATTAAACAATGCATAAGTTTAGTTTAAATATCAATGAGCTTTTAAACTAAATTATATACTTTTCTTTGTAAGGTGAAGTTCTTAGAAGTTTTACTTTGAGTTTCAGGTTTAGTTTCATACTAACTAGTTTTTTTTTTTTTTACTACAATATTTTCCACGTTATATGAAATGATATAAGTGCATTGAAATGATAACATAAGTAAAATGACACTTGACTTCTCTGTTCAGCATCATCTTATTTTCTTCTCTATAGACATACCTCACTGATGAAATTCAATAATCCCCCAAACAGTAAAATATTATCTATCATATCTGTGAATTCTGTTTTAATGCAATGAACCTACTGAGGAGAAATGATTTTTAGAAGACTTACAAATACCTTCCATTGATAGAACTAAATTTAAGTTTATGGACAGTAGAATATTAAAATATCAAAGTGAAAGCTTACCTAGACAAACATCTTCATAGAGGTGAGAAAATCTGAGGTCTAGAAATCTTAAGTCAACCTTTTATTCATCACTGCCGAGTATTTATGTATGTATATATATACACACACATTCATGTACATATATATTCTAAATTACATATTCTAAGGACTTCCCTGGTGATCTAGTGGTTAAGACTTTGCCTTTCAAGGCAGGGGGTGTGGGTTCAATCCCTGGTCAGGAAGCTAAGATCCCATATGCCTCATGGTCAAAAAACCAAAACATAAAAACAGCAGAAGCAATATTGTAATGAATTCAATAAAAACTTAAAAAAACTGTCCACATCAAAAGAAATAAATTACACATTCTAAATACATATGTATATATTCCAGATGAGTATGCTGTATCCTTTTTAATAATTTTATTTACTCATTTAGTTTTGGCTCTGCTGGGTCTTGGTTGCTGTGCTGGCTCTTCTCTGGTGGAGAGCGAGTGACTCTCGAGTGGCAGTATGCGGGCTTCTCGTCGTGGTGGCGCGGGCTCTGGGGGTCATGGGCTTCAGCAGCCGTGCTAGGGGAACTCTAATTGTGGCGCCAGGACTCCAGAGCACAGGTTCCATAGTCGCGGCACATGGACTTAATCTCTCTGGATCACATGGGAGCTTCCTGGACTAGGGATTGAGCTGGAGTCTCCTGCATTGGCAGACAGATTCTTTACCACTTAGCAACCAGGGAAGCCCCAATATGGTCTTTTGGAAAAGAGTTCAGTTATTTTGTTAATGATAAATGTTTAAATGCTCAATGATTTTGGAATAGTTTTGTTATTAAAATTTATTCCAAAAAAAAAATTTATTCCATTGAAATGACAGCTTGAAATGTAAAAATCCTATGCAAATATATAATTCTCTCATTTGCATTTGATTAGGGCTTGGAGAAGGACCATATATGCTGGCAAGTTATGGGCAGACTGGCTTATTCTGGGAGCCAATATAACCAGTGGAAGCATTTTCTCTCTGCCAAGAAGTAGTATTCATGGCAGTTTATTTTTTAATTTTATGATCACTCCAGGCCTTTTCAAAGAGAAAGCATCATGTAAGTAGAATTTGCAACTGAAAATAAGAATGTAGTTTACCATTGACTCTTTTCATTTATTCATGCAGTAAATATTAATTGGGGAATTTAATAGGTTTATGACATCTTTCTAGGTGCTCTAAACGATTTGAAATAAAATAAGACACTTGCACACGAACCAACTCTCTCTTTTGTGTATAAAATCATTTCTTTGTTTATCTATTGGCATATATATGGATGCAATTAGAATTGTAATTGTTTGGTTGGGTTTTTGGTCCTTGGTAAAGCACAGCTTCAATTTTCATTCTATCCGTCACAGAATTTAATTTGAAACTTTTGACTATTTTTAAAATAGTCTGCTGATAATTAACATGTGAAAGATTTTAATGCTAGATTAAAGAAAAAAGTCATAATTTAATATCAAGGAAGTTAAATTAAGAGCATAAAGCAAAGTCTAGAGAGTCGTTGAGACAGACTGTTATGCTTATGTGGCCTCATCTGTCTTGGTACCTGGGTCCACATTTACTGGCTTGCCCCTGTAGATTTATTCTGGTTGTATCCACTTGGCATCCATTCTAACTGATGATTTGTGTCTCTTTCTGATGCTTGTTGTTCAGGATATATTGTTACTATTCTAACCCTGCTTAGAACCGTGCACGGTGTGTTCTATAAACACAGGAAATATTTAGGGAATGAATGAATCTGACCTAACTTATACTAATTTAGAGAACTCTCCTGATTTTCCAGTTAAAATAAATTGCTCTATTCTTGTAAAAAGAGCTCCTTTAGTTCTTTTAATCTATGAAAACACCTATCACAGTCTAAGTTTTCATTTATGTGTTGCTGCTGCTGCTGCTAAGTCGCCTCAGTCGTGTCCAACTCTGTGTGACCCCAGAGACGGCAGCCCGCCAGGCTCCCCCGTCCTGGGATTCTCATGCATTAGTTACATATTTTTTCTTTTATAGTTTTTAAATTCTTCTTTTCATACTCTAGTGCTCAATAGAAGGGTTTGTATAGTTTAGGACACAACGAATGCTTTTTGAATCATTTATTGGACTTGAGAGAGCTCTTTATTATAAAATTTAAAATAAAAAATCCTTAGGTCAAATTAAGTAAGACCTAAAGAAATTAATGCCTAAGAAATGAAATCTAAGAGCTCAATTAAGAGACTTATACCATGGGTTTTACAAATATAGGGGAAACTTTAAAAGCACATAACAAAAAAGCATGACACTGCTCAAATGCTTTGTAGTTGTTCATTAGCTTTTTGATCATTTCTAGGGAAATAAGACAATAAGGTTGAGCAAACAGTCATTTCTTAATGCAGTAAAATAACTTGAAAGAACATTTGCTCATTAAGAATTCAGTGATATTGAAATGCAGTGACATGTCTAAATTGATCTGTTTCTCTATTTCTTTTTCTTTTCCATCATCCAATTTATCCATTTGTACATTTTATCCACTTGAAAATGTTAAACCTCGCAAGTGCAAATGTATGTCTAATTAATTATTCAACTATTTGTATGGAGTTGGACATTCTGGGGTCCTAGGTTGACATTTCTTTTTTTTTTTTTTCCTTCTTCCATGAACATGATCAATTATTTTAAAAAATAGAACTTATGAAAGACTGATATTTTTGGAGCTGTCACTCTTAAGCATTGCATGAAAATATACTTTTTTTCCTTTAGAGATCTGTAACTCATTCCTAAAATCTTTGAGAATGGCATTCACTATTCATGACAGTTGTACAGTTCTGTTTTTGTCAACCTTATCCATGAATTTTACAATGCCAGTGCTGATGATCCACCTTCTCCAGGGAACGCAGGGAGTTGTCAAACAGACTGCTCTGTTTTCCAGCATTGGCACTTGTTTCCTTGGAATCTGCCGAAAGGCCCAACTACTTTCTCTGTGTCCACGATGACAACACCCTTAGTTTGAAACTGTGGAAGCGAATTCAGCCTTTCATCGGAGAGCTACATTTTTTTACCATCAGGACCTCTGGATTCCTGGTTACAGCGCTTTTGAGTTATACAGCAAGAAAGGCTTTTTCATCATATTGACAGATTCTAGTGCCAAAGCATCAAAATATGATGATTCTGAAGAATTTAAACACTTAAGTAGCTTCAGTGTGGAAGGTATGTGTCCTGAGATGTCCATATATTAAGTAGATAATTTAAGGAGTGACAAAATATATTCAATTTTTAACTTAAAAATTATTTCAATGTGTTTAATTAGTTGTATGATCTTAGTGAGTTTCTTAACCTCCCTATCCTTAAGTTTACACATCTGTCTCATGGAAGAAATAATACCTACTTTATAGGGTTATTTTGCTACATAAGTTAATGTAGTAAATTGTTTAGAATAGCCTTAAATGACATTATTTTTTAGGATTGTCTCAATTTTTACTTTGAGTGCTGTCTGGGCTTTGGAAATAGAGCTTACCCATGTCGTCTTCTTGTAGAGTGTTGTATCTACTTTTTCTTTCATAGAAGGCAACTTCTCACTTAGTCTGATTCTTTATGACAAAGACAATGTGTTTATCTCTTTGAATACTTCGAATACTTTGAATGCTTTGAATGTGTTCTTTGAATACTTTGGAGTCCAATTGTACTGACCTCTAGATTTTTCTGGTTCAGCAGAATCCCCGTCTTATTTCTAGAGATCCTTGCAGTTCTATAGCTATTGAAATTTCTAAATTTCAGAAAGGAATCCTCACTGCCTCACCCAGTGTTTAAAAGTCATGCTTTATTTTCAAAACCTGAGAGCTCAATATTTTCCTTGGGTCTCCCAAATTTTTTCATTCTAACCAACTTTTCTAAGTCATTTCTAAGAAAGCTAATCATTTGCTTTTTTGTTGTTGTTGTGGTTAAATTTCTATAAATCTGTTTGGATGTTAGAAAGTTCAAACTGAGCTTCAAATTTTTGCCTATTAAATGGGGTTCCTGGTCTCATGAGAAAGAGTCACTGCATGTATATACAATATTCTATAGAGTAAGTGTGATAGTTTTACTTGAGTTTAATTAAAAGTTGAATTTTGCGAGCCTCTATTTCCCCCCCATTACACAAATCCACTCCATCATAACCAGACCCAGTGGCCCTACCCGAGCTTTGGACAGCTGCAGTCAATGGCATCATCCGAATCTCAGAAACTCATCTTTGTGGGCTTCCCGAACTTAGGAGACACTCTGGGTTTATTCTAGTCTTGGAACCAGTCCTCTTTTATGACTCATGATTCTAGTAACCCAGGTTTAACTATTATTTTAATATTGAGATGCTTACGTGCCTTCCAGAAAGCCTCATTTTCCTTCTTGTACCTTGGAATTAAATTGCATATCTTAAGTCCAAGTAACATAACCTGTTTCCTGAACTTTCTGCCTTACAGAGCTCTCTTCTTCAGAGATAATCTTGGACTGCTGCAGCAGGACTGCTCTGTGACAGGGGAAGGGGAAAGTATTAGCTGAGTTTGCAGGAGAAAAAGCTTCCATTAAGGGAAGTTTTTTTAACTACGAGCATGTATTATTAAAATAAACTCATTCATTTATGTCATCCGATAATACTTACCATGTGCAAGGCAATGAGTTAAATTCTGTGAGAAGAACAAAGATGGAGTGTTCTCCTTAAGCTTCATGTCAGGCTATATGTCTGTGGTCTTGCCATTTTCCTAATTGAATTTGGCATGTCATTTGGCTCCTGTTAGCCTCAATTCCCTCATTTATAAAATGGAGATAATATTCACTCAACAGGGTTGTTGAAAGGATAAAACAGAATAATGGACAAAAGGCTATTTTGCAAGAACTTAAATTCTAAACAAGTGTGTGCTGTTATCATGATACATAGATCACTGAACACCAGCGAAACATAAATAAAGGAAGATGATTTAGAATTGTCCTTAGTCTCATCCTACCTCTTGCTTTTTTAAATATTTGGAAGAAGAACTAACATTTTGATGTCCAACCTGAGCATGAGATGCCTTGAACACCAAGCAGTTAGCTGTTTCCTCCCGCCCCCCACCTCTGCTGCCCTGTCTTTTCAATCAAAAAAGGTTCAAACCCTAATGGGTTTACTATTATAAATCACTGCATTCCAAGCTGCCCATTAAAAACGCACACAGTCTGAACTTCACTTCCCCCCGCCAGAAATCCAGGCAGCAGTGCCCTACAGAAGGATGTGTGAATGGAGATACGAACCTTGTGCCACTCCCTGTTTTAAAACGTGCAGTGACCCTGAAGCTCTCGCGTGTAAATTTCTTCCACCGTAAGTCATGTTTAACCATTAATGAATAGATTCTAGCATTAGCAGATTCTGTTCCCAGCGATTATTTTTTTACATTAAAAAAATTCTCAGGAATAATTTCTTCTAGTTACTCATTCATGAATGTGTTTCATTTTATTCAAGCAGTAGTTATTGAGAGTCTGCTCTATGCCAGCAGTTCTTGCAGCTGCTGGGATACAGTATTGAACAAAGTATTTACCTTTCTTTAGCTAAAACATTTTGCTGCACTGAGACAAAGAATAAAAAATTAAAATGTAAATATATAATGTGATCTATTATTTAGATGGATTTATAATGGACAAAAATAAAGGAAGGGAAAAGGGAGCATAAAACAGGTATGTGTGTTTGCTCATTAATATAGGGTGGGCAGGGAAGAACAAGTTGACAAGGCAGTATATAGTAAGAGATGTGAAGGAAGTGAGGGAACTAGCCATGTGGATGTCTGGGGAAAAAGCCTTTCAACCTGAGAAAAGTATAAAGGTCCAGGGTGGGAATATGTCTGGTGTGTTTGAGGATGAGCACAGAGGCTAGTTAACTGGGGCAAAGTGAACAAAACTGAGCGATATAGGAGAAGAAACCAGAAAAAGAGGCTGGAAAAATCACATAGGGCCTTGCAGCCTGTCGTGAGGACTTTGTCACTTTCTGTGAGTAATGTCCTGTTGTATGTCGGGGCAGAGGAGTGGGCTTGGTCCTTTTACAAGTGTACATTGGCTATTGCACTGGCTTCTGGGGAGGGGAAATCAAGGGCAGAACTGGGCAGTGACACAGACAGGACGTGAAGGGAATTTCACTAGGTTGGTAGCCCTGGAGGTTGTGGGGGAAGTGAACAGATTCTGCCTGCATGTTGATATAAGGCCATAGGGATGCTGATAGATTTAACATCAGTTATGAGGGAAAGAGGTGTCCTCAGGGGCTCAGTGGTTAAGAATCCACCTGTGGTGCAAGAGATGCAGGTTCAATCCCTGGGTTGGGAAGATCTCCTGGAGAAGGGCATGGAAACGCACTCCGGTATTCTTGCCTGGAGAATCCCATGGACAGAGGAGCCTGGTGGGTTACAGTCTATAGGGTCGTGAAGAGTCAGACACGACTGAAGTGACAGAGCACGCACGCACACACGTGAGAGAAAGAGGAGGTAAGCACTCCAGGTCAGGCCTCGGCATTTCATTGATTTCAGAATCATATGAAATTGCCATCTTTGTGGTCAAATCTGGTGAAACATCAACAAACTCAAATGATTCAATTTAATGGAAGGACTGAGTTGCCAGTTACTGAGATAAGGAAGATATTAGGAGGAGCAGTTTAGAGGAAAAGTCCGGAATTTGGTTTCGAGGATTTTAAATTTGAGACTGAAAATTATTCTTTGGATTTGGTAATCTGGAGAATAGGAAGAGGCAAAATGGAGATTGACAGTGTAACAGCTTTTTTTTTTTTTTTTAAAAGCAGTTTTATTGTAAAGGAGAGCAAAGAAATGCAACAGTAGTAGGAGGGCATATTTTTAAATGAATCATATTCCATTAGTTATTTATGAGCTTCTGCTCTACAACAAATACAGAAGGTTCTGGCATATGAATAAGTGAAATGCAGTCGCTATTTCAAAGAGCTCAAAGTCTTTAGGAAGAAGACAGGAACACTAGCAGATAATTGGCAGTACAGGGGAAAGAGGACCCGAGGAATAAATGCCACAAGTGCAGCACACTGAAATATTTAAATATAACATGATGCTCACTGTGCTAAGTGCTATAAAATGGGTAATCTCATTGTCCTGGTGTCAGAAGAGAAAAACAAACCAAGGCCACGTGGAAGTTAAGCAGCTTGCCTCAGACCACACAGCTTTCAGGCAGCTGAGCCAGAGCTTGAGCAACGACATCCTGTCAGGCAACATGTGCTACGGAAACAGAGGGAAGGAAATGATCAGTTCAGTTCAGTTCAGTCACTCAGTCGTGTCCGGCTCTTTGCAGCCCCATGGGCTGCAGCACGCCAGGCCTCCCTGTCCATCACCAACTCCCGGAGTTCACTCAAACTCATGTCCATTGAGTTGGTGATGCCATCCAGCCATCTCATCCTCTGTCGTCCCTTCTCCTCCTGCCTTCAACCTTTCCCAGCATCAGGGTCTTTTCAAATGAGTCAGCTCTTAGCATCAGGTAGCTAAAGTATTGGAGTTTCAGCTTCAACATCAGTCCTTCCAGTGAATACCCAGCACTGGTCTCCTTTAGGATGGTCTGGTTGGATCTCCTTGCAGTCCAAGGGACTCTCAAGAGTCTTCTCCAACACCACAGTTCAAAAGCATCAATTCTTCGGCACTCTTTATAGCTTTATTTATAGTCCAACTCTCACTTCCATGCATGACCACTGGAAAAACCATAGCCTTGCTTAGACGGATCTTTGTTGGCAAAGTAATGTCTCTGCTTTTTAATACGCTGTCTAGGTTACTTTAGTTTATTTTCTTAAAAATAAAAACAACCAGTTCTTTCTGAAAAGAAGCCTTCACCACTCACTTGGACCCTTCACATTCACAACCCTATTTCCTGTCTCCTCTGAGAGCCATCAGGAGGCGGGGAAATAACAGGGCCTTCATACAGAGGAGGGCACGCTGGGGAGGAAGGGAGAAAGAGAGGAGGACAAGAGTGGCCCTGGAACTGGGGAGGAAGTCGGGCTATACTTGAAGTGGCATTAGGCTAGTTTGTTTCCTGTGGCATACACAGTCTCCAGGGTGGTTGAACCCAGGTCTTCAGTGCTTCCACTGTTTGCCCAATAGATCCCCTGGAGTTTCTGTTTTGGTATGATAGAGAGCGGAGCAGAGACTCAGGATGAAACTTCACCCCTGCCAAGCCAATTCTCATCTCTGTCTTTTTCACTGTTTCCTTTCTGCTGCTCCCCTTTCCTGGCTGAAGCACCTCACTATGGCCTCTCCTGGTCCTTGCTGTCCTGAAGGAGACTCGGGTACTGGGTTGGCATGTCAGCATCGCCCTGCACACCTCCTCCAAGTCCCCAGCAGAAGGTTCTAGAGGATTTCAGTTTCTCACTCATAGCAAGTGTTGAAAATAAAAATATCTAGTGGAAATGAGAACTTTCATAAGAAAAGATGCCAGCTAGCATACCATAGAGCCCATATGTAAGTAGAGTTATTCCTATTACATAATATACCTATTATAAGAACTGTTCTGCATCTGAGGCACATTTATCAGTCAGAAGTCGACTAAATTACCAGTTGTATGACAGAGTAAAGGGAACCCTGCTGTGTGCAATCACGAAGACATTTTAAAGGAACAATTTACTGGGTTTTGGAAGATATTTTTAAAAGAATAGCTGCGGTTTTGACTTGCATAAAACAATTGAAAAATAATTGTTACATAAAAAAGTGGTGTTTATTTAATTTGAGGATAGCCAACTGTCCCTGATATTTTCAGTAATTTACTAGCTTTTTCTTATGTGCTTGACAAAGTTTAGAGTAGGATAGGAATATCATATACTGGTTAAAGTTTTATTATTTAAGTTCATTTTATGAAGTAAATAACTGGTCTAATAAGGTAAGCTGTAAATATTTCTTAAAAAAATTTATAAAGAAAGTATCCAAGAGGCGACGACACAGTCTCCTGTTAAAAGAGAAGTTAGCTTTTCTTTTCTTCCATGAACAAGTGCCCTCTGGTGGCAACACGTGCCCGGAGTATCAAGTTAGTTCATATCCACTCTGAATTGGAAAGGGTTGTGAGTATTTGGGTCCAAACTTTTACTTTGTAGTTAAGGCAGTTGGAAATATTTTGCAGTACTGAGAGACCTTCCTGGCTGTCCACTGGTTAAAATTCCATTTCAATGCAAAGTGCACTGGTTCAATCTCTGGTCAAGTAACTAAGATTCCATATGCAGGATAGCCAAAAACAAATTATTAAAATAAGTAAAATATTAAAAATAGTATTATATCCTGCTGGTGTATTTGAGAGGCGGACAGACAAGCCTTTTAAAAACCGTATGTACGTTAGATCTCTCTAGTACGTGTGAGTCTAAGAACTGGCTGTACTTGAAGGGTGTATTTCTTTTGAATCAAAATAAATTGGACTCTGAGACCCAGCTGAATGAAAAGGAAGATGTAGTCTCAGTCATCATCTTGGCTTCGTTCCCTTAGAGCAGAAGCATTTCAGGAAGGTCTCATCTGTTTTGGGCTCATGATTCCCAAATCCATTCTTCTTGAAATTTGGGATTCTTGAAAGTGCAGTGTGCCACATAAAAGAGCAAATGTTGGGAGCAATACTAGGCTCATATACAACCACCCCCTCCCTGAGCACTGCTGCTATTTCAGACACAGGCCCTGCGGCTCTTGAGAGGACTGTAGCCTCTGCCATTCCCCTCCCTCTCCTCCAAGGGCAACCAGGTCCCGACTCCATGTCTGCCACCCAGAGATTTCTAATTACTTTCCAATGACTTCAGGGCTTAATAATAGGCAGAGACAGCCACTGAACATTCTGATTTTGTTCTACCAACATACCTATGAATATTCAAATAGTGTGTCTTATCTTCTTATATGTGAGGGAGTGTAGGAAAATAACAGTATGATGAATATAGAGTAAAATCACAATAAAGGATTCTTCTGCATTTCCAGTAATTTATAGAATGTGGCCTTGGTGTGCGCCAAATTTAAGTGTATGTTTTGAATGTTCTGTGTTCAAATTCTGCCTTAATCATGAATATTTCATTATTATCCACTAACTTGTGGTTTCATACAATGAGGTATGATGGAAAATAGCAAATGGAGCAATCCTTAGTGTTTGAAAAGGCGAATAGAAGAATTACAGGAAAACTGTATCTTAATTGCATATATTAAATGCCATATATGTTATATTGTTTTTTTCTTTAATTTTTTTCATGTGAAGGATTGAAGGATGCTTGCCCTACTGCCCTAAACATATGATCCTTGATGAAGTCACTCTCAAATGTGTTTATCCAGAAGACTGTAAGTATGAATCTTACTTAACTTATTCTGAAGTATAAAATACATGAATATATTTATACAGTGGCAAGTAACTATAAAAACAGACATTTTAGACAAACAAACAATAAACCTTCATAAGATTCTCCTTCGTTGTCTTTTTCAAAGTGGTTTTTTTGTTTTTGTTTTTGTTTTTTTGTTTTTTGGTTCTGAGTTACTTTTCGGTTCGGTTTGGTTCAGTCACTCAGTCGTGTCTGACTCTTTGCGATCCCATGAACTGAACCACGCCAGGCCTCCCTGTCCATCACCAACTCCTGGAATTCACTCAAACTCATGTCCATCGAGCTGGTGATGCCATCCAGCCATCTCATCCTCTGTTGTCCCCTTCTCCTCCTGCCCCCAGTCCCTCCTAGCATCAGGGTCTTATCCAATGAGTCAACTCTTCGCATGAGGTGGCCAAAGTATTGGAGTTTCAGCTTCAGCATCAGTCCTTCCAATGAACACCCAGGACTGATCTCCTTTAGGATGGACTAGTTGGACCTCCTTGCAGTCCAAGGGACTCTCAAGAGTCTTCTCCAACATTAAAACTATGCAAATTTTTCTTCTAACATTCCTCTTGCATCCTCTCTCCCAAAACATTTTCCTTATATGAACATTCTTATATGAACTGTCTGGGCCTCACTTTAAGCAAAACAGATTAAAGAAGAGTATCTTTGCTTCTTTGTAGGTATACTTCTGATTCCCACAGAACCAGCATTAATTTCACCAGGTAAGCCATCTCTACCCATGTTTATAAGTATTGTAATTTTGGACATTAAACTTAGCATTATGTAATTTAGATCTTGGCACACTTAAATAGCCGCTGGTGTTAGTTATACCTAACCCACTGGAAAACCCAGCAGTCACTTTTGTTTCACTAAGTAACTGTTACTGGATCAACAAGCCACATTTTCAGATTGGAGTTTGCATCTGGTCTGTGTCTGCCCCATTTTGGTTAGTATAGACAATGAGAATGCCCCTCGCATTTTTGCCTAGAATTTGTTGTTCAGCCTCTCAGTCGTATGACCCTTTGTGACCCCATGGACTGCAACACACTAGGTTTCCCGGTCCTTCACCATCTCCTGGAATTTGTTCAAACTCATGTCCATTGAGTCAATGATGCCATCCAACCATCTCATCCTCTGTTGCCCTCTTCTCCTGCCTTCAGTCTTGCCCAGCATCAGGGTCTTTTCCAGTGAGTGAGTTCTTTGCATCAGGTGGCCAAAATGTTGGAGCTTCAGCTTCAGCATCAGTCCTTCCAATGAATATTAAGGGTTGATTTCCTTTAGGATGGACTGTTTTGATCTCCAAAGGACTCTCAAGGGTCTTCTCCAATACCACATTGCAAAAGCATCATTTCTTCGGTGCTCAGCCTTCTATATGGTCCAACTCTTACATCCATCCATGACTACTGGAAAAACCATAGCTTTGATTAAATGGACCTTGTCAGCAAAGTGATAACTCTGCTTTTGAGTATGCTGTCTAGGTTTGTCATAGCTTTTCTTCCAAAGAGCAAGTGTCCTTTAATTTTATGGCTGCAATCACCATCTGCAGTGATTTTGGAGCCCAGGAAAATAAAATCTGCCAATTCCCCACATTTACCCATCTATTTGCCATGAAATGATGGGACCAGATGCCATGATCTTCATTTTTTGAGTGTTAAATTTTAGGCCAGCTTTTTCACACTCCTCTTTCACCTTCATCAAGAGGCTCTTTAGTTCCCCCTCACTTTCTTCCATTAAAGTAGTATCACCTGCATATCTAAGGTTGTTGATTTTTCTCCTGGAAATCTTTATTCCAGCTTATAATCCATCCACCCCAGCAATTCTCATGATGTACTCTGCATATAAGTTAAATAAGCAGGGTGACGATATACAGCCTTGACGTGCTCCTTTCCCAGTTGTTCCATACTGCTAAGTTGCTTCAGTTGTGATGGACTTTTTATGACCCTATGGACTATAGCCCATTAGGCTCCTGTCCATGGACTATTCAGGGAAGAATCCTAGAGTGAGTTGCCATTTTCTCCTCCAGGGGCTCTTCCCAACCCAGGGATTAAACCCTCATCTCTTATGTCTCCTGCACTGGTGGGCAGGTTCTTTACCACTAGCACCACCTGGGAAGACCATCATTTCCAACTATTGCTTCTTGACCTGCATACAGGTTTACCAGGAGGCAGGTAGGGTGGTCCCTTATTCCCATGTCTCTAAGAATTTTCCAGTTTGTTGTGATCCACACAGAAGTAGATGTTGGCATAAATCCTCTTGGATGAGGCTACCATAGAGACTGCAGACTCCAGGACTGGGCTGCCTTAGGCCAAGCAACTAAGGGGCCTCCCCCATCAGCAGAAAATTGGATTAAAGATTTACTGAGCATGGCCCTACCCACCAGAGGAAGACCCAGTTTTCCCCACAGCCAGTCTCTCCCATCAGGAAGCTTGCATAAGCCTCTCTTATTTTTATCCATCAGAGGGCAAACAGAAGAAGCAAGAACTACAATCTCATTTTTAGTCTGTAAAATTGTCATATTCTGTAGAAGTTACAACATCTAATAAACCATGAACCCAGCTTTTAGGACCAAGCAATAGAAGTTTTTATTCTACTTTATGATAAGTTGTTAGAATATATAAAATAAGTTATTTATAAAATATATTTTTAAAAAAGTTTTCTCTGATGTCACTGTGGTAGGCTGAATAATGGCCCCCTAAAGGGATCATGGCATCTGGTCCCATCACTTCATGGCAATATATGGAGAAACAATGGAAACGGTGACAGACTTTATTTTCTTGGGCTCCAAAATCACTGCAGATGGTGACTGTGTGTGTGTGCTCAGTTGTGTCCAACTCTTTGCAACTCCATGGAATGTAGCCCATAAGGCTCCTCTGTCCATGGAATTTTCCAGGCAATAATTCTTGAATGGGTTGCCACTTCCTTCTCAGGATGGTGACTGCAGCCATGAAGTTAAAAGATAGCTTCGGAAGTTGGTGATGGACAGGGAAGCCTGACATTCGGCAGTTCATGGGGTAGCAAAGAGTCTGACACAATTGAGCTACTGAACTGAACTGCTCCTTGGGAGAAAAGCTATGACAAACCTAGACAGCCTATTAAAAAGCAGAGTCATTACTTTGCCAAGAAAGATTCAGATAGTCAAAGCTATTATTTTTCCAGTCATTGCAGAGTCCAGCCCTGGTGGATCCAGGGTATTCGAAGGGGAGACAGAGTTGGTGTCTTAGAAAATAATTATTTAATTAGAAATATAAGAGAGATTAGGAAAAAATAGTGTAGAGGAAAATTTAGTGGAGAAAAGAGGCTGAATAACTTGGTTTATGCGGAGAGCTAATAAAACCTCAAGACAAGAGGTTTGTACCATCTACATTAGGCCACCGGCACCCGCTTAAATAGCAGAGGGTGCCCTGCCTTGGGCTCCCTCTCGCGTGGGTCTTAGAAGCCAGGGCAAGTAAGTAGACGTGGTGAGTCTCCATGCTCCAGATGGGAATTCAGCCTGAAAAGGAGAGGGAGGGAGAGGGGGAGAGAGAGAGAGACACGGGGGAAACCAGTCTTTCCAGTGACTGGCCCATCCTTTATTGTCCGGAAAGGCTTTTTATACTTTTGGTTGTACATAGAGATCAATGGATAATACAAAATTATGCAGCGTCAGCAGCCCTGACTCTTATCGAGACCAGGCTTTCTCTCGGCATACCTAGCTGTATACACAAGTCTTAGGTGATTTACATCATCTTCTGGCCAGAAGGCCAATTAGCATTTTATGGCCCTCTTCTGATAAGGGTCTGTCAATCAGAAAACTTATTTGCCTTAATAGTGTTGTTCTTCCCAAAGTCTGGTGCCACTCTCAGAAAGCACTAAATAAAGTTACATTCTTACATAGCAAGGACACAACAATTTATAACAAAGAGGAGTACAGTGATTTATAACAACGAGAAAGTTCACTAACTCAAAAGCTAGTGTTGCCAACATCAAAACTACTATATTCCTTTTTCTATATCCCAATTACATTGATTAATATCCTTCAGGTGCCTAAAAGATAAAGAATATGGAGGCCTGGCAGCAGTCATTGACTCAACAGTGAAACCCATCACCAATATAATTTTTAGCTCTTTAAAAAAGGCTCTATATCTTTAAGATGCTTTAAGCTTCATGCCTCTTGCGGTTGGGGGGCTGTAAACAATTCACAGTGTAGTTAAACCTGTCAGGCAAGTTAGAGAGCCATCAGAGGGATTTGAGCTGAAACATTCCTTTCATATGCAGGAGACCGATTGGAGCTCTAAGTTAACTTTTTCCAGAGAAAGGTGGTGGGGGACAGCCCCTGTTAATGTCAGTAGAGTGGAAAGCACAGTACAATAAGGCAGGCAGACTCTGGTTTTGGGGGGTAGATGCTCAGGAAAGTCCAGGGGGAACCCCTGAAGCCAGATCATGCCTTTGCGTATGTCAGGCTTCCTTCCTCATGACCTTTGCCACGGGCAGGATTCCTCACGCTGGCTCCCGGCAAGTAGTCATGTATGGATGTGAGAGTTGGGCCATTAAGAAGGCTGAGTGTGGAAGAATTGATGCTTTCAAACTGTGGTGTTGGAGAAGACTCTTGAGCAACTGAAAAACAACAGTCCTTCAGACTTTGAATATTTTGGAGACATCTTTATTACTAACAAAAATCTTTAGAAGGCATCTTACAAATATGTTTCAGTTCA
Source organism: Aepyceros melampus (assembly GCA_006408695.1). Taxonomy (NCBI): domain Eukaryota; kingdom Metazoa; phylum Chordata; class Mammalia; order Artiodactyla; family Bovidae; genus Aepyceros; species Aepyceros melampus. Next base: position 34,849 of record SJXQ01004028.1, read on the forward strand.
TTTCAGTCGCTCAGTTGTGTCCAACTTTTTGCAACCCCATTGACTGCTGCATGCCAGGCTTCCCTGTCCATCACCAACTCCCAAAGCCTGCTCAAACTCATGTGCATTGAGTTGGTGATGCCATCCAACCATCTCATCCTCTGTTATCCCCTTCTCCTCCTGCCTTCAGTCTTTCCCAGCATCAGGGTCTTTTCCAATGAGTCAGTTCTTTGTATCAGGTGGCCAAAGTATTGGAGTTTCAGCTTCAGCATCAGTCCTTCCAATGAATGTTCAGGACTATTTCCTTTAGGATTGACTGGTGGGATCTCCTTGCAGTCCACGGGACTCTCAAAAGCCTTTTCCAATACCACAGTTCAAAAGCATCAGTTCTTTGGCCCTCAGCTTTCTTTATAGTCCAACTCTCACATCCATACCTGACTACTGGAAAAACCATAGCTTTGACTACTTGGACATTTGTTGGCAAAGTAATGTCTCTGCTTTTCAATATGCTATCTAGGTTGGTCATTACTTTCCTTCCAAGGAACAAGCATCTTTTAATTTCATGGCTGCAGTCACCATCTGCAGTGATTTTGGAGGCCCCCTGAATATAAAGTCTGTCACTGTTTCCATTGTTTCCCCATATATTTGCCATGCAGTGTTGGGATCAGATGCCATGATCTTCATTTTCTGATGGTTTACCAGTCATATTTTCCCTTTCAATGGATACCTTCTTTACCACATCCTCAACTGGTGTCTTGATTAGTCCATAGCATCATCTATTCTGCTTGCAAGGAAAACATTCTAGAGATTCACTGGGAAATGAATCAACCTCACTATGTATTTTAAGAATTCAACAAAATTTGTAACTCCTGAGCAGTCTTTAGTGATACTGTTGATATTTCTACCAGATCAAACAAATATGTTGACACCATCAAGGCAGTGAAGGTGTTTTATAGAATGGCACCTCAAAGCCAGTACTCTGGGATCAGAATTCCCAAGTTCAAATTCTGCCTTTGACACTTACCAGCTTACTTCTCTATAGCTTAGTCTCCTTATCTGTAAAATGACAATAATATTATTATCTGTACTTCACAGGGTTCTTGTTAGAATTAAATGAAATAATCTATATAAAATTTCTGATCATGGTGTCTGTCACAAATGAATTTTATACATGATCAATACCACTTCACTAACGTTGGGGACCTCTTTATTTCCTTCAGGTCCAGAAATGATTACTCCATCAGACTTCACTGCAATTGACATGCTAACAACGACGACAGGTTTGGAGTGTGAGGTATGACTGAGTAATATCTTCAGCTATTCTTATTTCCTGATTGTGTTTATTGTTTCTGTATCATTATCCAAATGCTATTAAAATTCTTTTGGTATGCTGTCAAGTCTTTCTTTGTTAAATTAAGTATGCTTTCAGTTGAGTTCAGTTCAGTCACTCTGTCATGTCCGACTCTTTGCTACCCCATGAATCGCAGCACGCCAGGCCTCCCTGTCCATCACCAACTCCTGGAGTTCACTCAAACTCATGTCCATGGAGTCAGTGATGCCATCCAGCCAATCTCATCCTCTGTCATCCCCTTCTCCTCCTGCCCCCAATCTCTGCCAGCATCAGGGTCTTTTCCAATGAGTCAGTTCTTCCCATGAGGTGGCCAAAGTATTGGAGTTTCAGCTTCAGCATCAGTCCCTCCAGCGAACACCCAGGACTGATCTCCTTTAGGATGCCTTACATTTTAACAATTGTATTTCCTTAACTTTTAGATATTTCTTAATAATTAGATTCTGGTTACACTAAGAAAAACAAAATGAAATGCAAATGAAGTCTTAAAGATGAATCCTTAATAATAATAATTTTGTGATAATTAGGTGTAATAATAATTACATGTGTTAATTTAATACTCTTATTTATTGATTTATTAATTAGATTATTTATTAATTTATAATAATTAAACATGGTTACTTAATAATTTTTTAATGATGATAATTCTTTATAATAATAAAGGGTATATTTTGGGTCTCTCTGTAAATTAGGCATTCAGAAATATTTATCCATCAGCTACTATAGACCATCTGTTGATCTGTGGACATGTTCAGTCATGTCCGACTCTGTGCAACCCTTTGAACTGTAGCCCACCAGGCTCCTCTGTCCATGGGATTATCCAGGCAAGAATACTGGAGTGGGTTGCCATTTTCTCCTCCAAGGGATCATCCTGACCCAGAGCTCAAACCCGCATCTCCTGTGTCTCCTGCGTTGCAGGCAAATTCTTTATCTGCTGAACCACTGGGGCACCGTGCAAAATGACAAAGATATACGAGTAAAAGATAAGGTCACTGATCCCAGAGGTAGTAATTATCTTGGCTGAGACTTGAGAAATTATCTCCTTACTCCAAATATGCCACTTGTTCTGATAAACCAATTATTTATCCAACTAATATTTATTCAGCACTATTGCTGGCTAGGAGCTATTCAGGTAAATTACTGCTTTTACAGAGTTTATATTGTATTGGATTCTAAAGTAGACAATAAGCAAAATTAATTTGCCAAGTTATATAAAACATTATAGAGATTGGTGCTCAGGAGAAAAATAAAACTATTTTCAGTGAAATGATTTTCACTGATCCTCATTAACAGAGTAACTGTTACTTTAAAGAAAAAATCTGAAGAAGCTGAGAGAGTGAACCATGCAAAGAACTATGCAAAGCAATCCAAGCAGAGGGAACAGCAAGTGCAAAGGCCCTGAGCTGAGAATGTACCTAACAACCTAAAAAAATGAAAGAATAGCAAGGAGGTCATGCAGTAAGTCCAGAGTAAAATAGTAGGAAATAGATTATGTAAGGCCTTGTGGATGATTGTAAAGACTGTGGCTTTCATTCTAAGTGATTTAGGAAGAGCAAAGGGAGATTTTTGAGCAGAGGAAATATATGATCTGCATATGTCATCTGCATATCTGAGATTATTGATATTTCTCCCAGCAATCTTGATTCCAGCTTGTGCTTCTTCCAGCCCAGCGTTTCTCATGATGTACTCTGCATGTAAGTTAAATAAGCAGGGTGACAATATATAGCCTTGATGTACTCCTTTTCCTATTTGGAACCAGTCTATTGTTCCATGTCCAGTTCTAACCGTTGCTTCCTGACCTGCATATAGGTTTCTCAAGAGGCAGGTCAGGTGGTCTGGTATTTCCATCTCTCTCTCTCTTTTTTTTTTTTGCCAGGCATATTTGGACTTTTATTTTATTTTTTACTTGGGGTATTCCCATCTCTTTCAAATTTTCCACAGTTTATTGTGATCCACACAGTCAAAGGCTTTGGCATAGTTAATAAAGCAGAAGTAGATGTTTTCCTGGAACTCATTGTTTTTCGATGATCAGTGGATATTGGCAATTTGGTCTCTGGTTCCTGTGCCTTTTCTAAAACCAGCTTGAGCATCTGGAAGTTCATGGTTCACGTATTGCTGAAGCCTGGCGTGGATAATTTTAAGCATTAAAATTTTTTTTACCAGTGTCTTTGGGATTTAGTTTGACCTTAAACCTGATTTTCTATCTATGAAATAGGGAAAAAATTTAATACCTACCTCAGAGGGTGTTTTTGTGGAAATAAAATGGACTAATTAGAACAATGTCTTGAGCAAAATAAGTGGTATGATATTTATCATTGCTACAGTTATTAGTAAGCTTTGAAAAATATGCAACTTTATCTAGAAGTCTGTAAGCTATATGTAAAAAAATAAATTTTAATGATTCTATCCAGATACTACCCAACTTATATTGCATTTGATTTTTAATGAAATATTTGGATAATATTAAGTTGTAATTTTTTAAACTGACATTAACAGAAGTCTTAATCATATTAGCTTTATACAACATAATATGAAAGGTCAGTGCCACTGTTTTAAGTCTGCTTGCAGAACACTAATCTAGACAATTTAGGACAAGACTTCAGTTTTCTCGGAAGTTGGGTATGTGGGCAGTTCTGATATCAAATCAATATTAAGGTAAAATTAAATGATCATACTGCTGAGTGTTTTAGAGAAGAAACCTTTACAAAAGCCACTGTGGAATTTTCATTGTTTATCTTTCCAAAGATTTTGTATTTAGGAAGTGTATACTATAGGCAATGTGAATGGGAAATTTAAAAATTAGAACATTAGTTGAAAATGGAAAAAAATGCATTAATTTTCTTTTTTATTAACAGCCTCAACAATTTGATCCTGTTTATAACTGTAGCCAATATATATGTCTTAACATGGAATGGAAGTTGTACAACTGGTCTCTTAATTGCCCAAAGGAATTGGAAATGCCTGACTGCGGTTTCCGGGGAAGACCTGTTCAAGTGAATAGTGATATCTGCTGCCCTGAGTGGGAATGTCCGTGTGAGTTTATCAATTTTAAATCAGGGGGAGATGGTTAATTTTTTGAAGCTATTGCTTCATCAAGTCAAAGTTCATTTGACTTATGATTTTGGTTTCCAATAACTTTTAGAGTTGCTTTTTGTCAAACATAAGAAAACCAATTTGAAAGATGTTTTTAAAGGAGAAGTTATTACTGTAATGTAAATAATTAGTTAATAGACTAAATCTACTCTCCATCACTTTTTAGGTCGGTGTTCCATGTTGTCAGAACTCAGCATTATCACTTTCGATGGAAATAATGCTGCATTATACAGTATGGCTTCTTATATCTTAGTAAGAATTCCTGGGGAAGTTATAGTGGCTCATATTGAAAAATGTTCCATGAGTCAGGTAAGTCGTAATTTATTCTTGTGTCATTTACTCATTAATCTAGCAGCTGAAGTATGTCACAATGTTAGATATTCCCACAATAAGAAAGGACTCAAGAATTCACTGAGATTTATCTTCTGGTACTTAAAACATGAATATGTTCCAAGTGAATATATTTAGAAGCATACAATATTAATCCAAATAATGTTTTTAAAAGCCAAGTAGTGTATTTTTTTGTGCGTTTTATCTTTATAACTTTTTTTTTTTTCAGAATGGAAACTCATTTAAAAAGCTAGTGAGTATTTGGAAAATGTTTAGTAAATTTCTTCTATTTATTGCTAAAATTATGTTTAACTCCATAAAGTTTCAATTTTTTTTTTTTTTTTCAATGAAGGCTTCCTCTGGAAGAGTCTCTGGACTTTGTTTTAAGAAGTTAAATTTGACCACATCTCTACATAAAGTACTTGTCAATCGGGTAGCAAGAAAGGTAGGAACACAAAGTTAAAACATGTCTTCACTTTAGATGAAACTGAGAAATTATGGAAGTACAGTTATTTCCCAAAGAGGGGAATTAAGCATATCAGTGGATTTCCATTGCTACTGTGTCTAATCATTCTTTTTACAGACAGTATAAAAATGTGTTTCATAATCTTATATGTCTCCTACCATAACCTCCCAACGTTGCAAATGTTTCCTTTTGTGAGGTTAACTGAAACCGCCATGTTAAACTTCTCGATAATGTGAGTTGCCAAGCTTCCTAGTGTTAGAGTTAATGTTAGTGTTTCAAATTAGGCAAAGTGGAAATGGTGTGAACGAGTGGATCATAAGGTTGCAAAGAGTAGCAGGCAGCCAAGAATACCAGAAGGAAGACCATGGAGAGAACAAATGGAAAGAATAGTTTTGCAATATTGAAACTGTTGATTGATAGCTAAAATAAGAAAAAAAATGAAGGAATATTTAAATTTATTGAAATAAATGGGAGAGGAGCAATGTATCATTAAAAAGCTGGAAAGGAGCCTTTGATTTTACAGGGAAAACCTTTATCCCAAGGAATTATGCTTCCCCAGTAGGAGTGTTGAGAGCTGGGTGACTCACTCAGTCGTGTCTGACTGTTTGCAACCCTGTGGGCTGTAGCCCACCAAGCTACTCCGCCCTTGGGGTTCTCCAGGCAAGGATATTGGAATAGGGTACCATCTCCTCCTCCAGGGATCTTCCCTACCCAGAAATAGAACCCAATCTCCTGCATTGACAGGCAGATTCTTTACCACTAGCGCCACCTGGGAAGCCCTAAGATAACACATGGTGCTCTCAAAAACAGAAGAAAGTAACATGTAAAGATTTAGCTCAAAATGGCTGAGATGTTATGTGTTTTTCAGAAATAATTCTGTTAGCACAGGCCATAGATTCTGAACTGGAAACAGTGTTAAAGCAAGTCTATATACAGTAAAATGTCAGAAAGTTTAGGAGCAGTGACCCCATTGGAGACTGACCCAGACTTGCCTGTGAGTGTCCAGGAGTCTCCGGCAGAGGCATGGGTTAGCGGTGGCCTGCTGCAGGGTGGGGGCACTGAGGTCGGCAGTGTGTGCACGGGACCTTTTGAAGGAGGTTGCCATTATCTTCATTACCTCCACCATAGTTTGGTCTCAGGTCAAACAACAGGGAGGGAACACAGCCCTCCCTGCCCATCAGCATAAAATTGGATAAAGTTTTACTGAGCATGGCCCCGCCCATCAGAACAAGACCCAGTTTCCAGTCAGTCTCTCCCATCAGGAAGCTTCCATAAGCCTCTTATCCTTCTCCATCAGAGGGCAGACAGAATGAAAACCACAATCACAGAAAACTAACCAATCTGATCACATGGACCATAGCCTTATCTAACTCAATGAAACTATGAGCCATGCCATGTAGGGCCAACCAAGATGGATGGGTCATGGTGGAGAGTTCTGACAAATCGTGGTCCACTGGAGAAGGGAATGGCAAACCACTTCAGTATTATTGCCTTGAGAACCCCATGAAAAGGCAAAAAGATAGGACACTGAAAGATGAACTCCCCAGGTCAGCAGGGGCTGAATATGCTACTGGAGAAGAGTAGAGAAATACTCCAGAAAGAATGAAGAGACGGAGCCAAAGGAAAAAACAACCCCCCAGTTGTGGACATGACTAGTGATGAAAGTAAAGTCCAATGCAAGTCCAAGAACAGTCTTGCGTAGGAACCTGGAATGTTAGATCCGTGAACCAATGTAAATTGGAAGTGGTCAAACAAGAGATGGCAACAGTGAACGTCGACATTCTAGGGATCAGTGCACTAAAATGGACTGGATGGGCGAATTTAACTCAGATAACCATTATATCTACTCCTGTGGGCAAGAATCCCGTAGAAGAAATGGAGTAGCCCTCACAGTCAATGAAGAGTCTGAAATGCAGAACATGCATGCAATCTCAAAAACGACAGAATGATCTCTGTTTGTTTCCAAGGCAAACTATTCAATATCATAGTAATCCAAGTCTATGCCCCAACCAGTAATGCTAAAAAAGCTGAAGTTGAAAAGTTCTATGAAGACTTACAAGATCTTCTAGATCTAATACCCTCAAAAGATGTCCTTTTCATTATAGGGGACTGGAATGCAAAAATAGGAAGTCAAGAGGTATCTGGAGTAACAAGCAAGTTTGGTCTTGGAGTACAAAATGAAACAGGGCAAAGGCTAACAGAGTTTTGTCAAAAAAAAGCACTGGTCATAGCAAAAACCCTCTTGCAACAACACAAGAGACATATATTAGATATCACATGGACGTCACCAGATGATCAGTACTGAAATCAGATTGATTATGTTCTTTGCAGGCAAAGATGGAGAAACTGTATACAGTCAGCAAAAACAAGACAGGGAGCTGACTGTGGCTGAGATCATGAACTCCTTATTGCCAAATTGAGATGAAAATTGAAGAAAGTAGGGAAAACAATGACACCATTCAGGTATGACCTAAATCAAATCCCTTATGGTTATACAGTGGAGTGACAAATAGATTCAAGGGATTAGACTTGACAAGAGTGCCTGAAGAACGGTGGATGGAGGTTCCTGACATTGTACAGTGGGCAGTGATGAAGACCATCCCCAAGAAAAAGAACTGCAAAAAGGCAAAATGGTTGTCTGACGGGGCCTTACAGAGAGCTGAAAAAAGAAAAGAAGCAAAAGGCAAAGGAGAAAATGAAAGATATACAGATTTGAATGCAGAGCTCCAAAGAATAGCACGGAGAGGTAAGAAAACCGTCCTCAGTGACCAAAGCAAAAAAATAGAAGAAAACAATAGAATGGGAAAGACTAGAGATCTCACCAAGAAACTTAGAGATACCAAGGGGACATTTCATGCAAAGATGGGCTCCATAAAGAACAGAAACAATATAGACCTAACAGAAGCAGGAGATATTAAGAAGAGGTAGCAAGAATGCACAGAACCATGCAAAAAATTTTCATGACCCATATAACCGTGATGGTGTGATCACTCACTTAGAGCCAGACATCCTGGAATGTAAAGTCAAGTGGGCCTTAGGAAGCATCACTATGAACAAAACTAATGGAGGTGATCAAATTCCAGTTGAGCTACTTCAAATCCTGAAAGATGATGCTGTGAAAGTGCTGCACTCAATATGCCAACAAATTTGGAAGACTCAGCAGTGGCCACAGGACTGGAAAAAGGCAGTTTTCATTTGAATCCCAAAGAAAGGCAATGCCAAAGAATGCTCAAACTACGCACAATTGCACTCATCTCACACACTAGCAGAGTAATGCTCAAAATTCTCCAAACCAGGTGTCAACAGTATGTGAACCATGAACTTCGAGATGTTCAAGCTGGTTTTAGAAAAGGCAGAGGAACTAGAGATCAAATTGCCGACATCTGCTGGATCATTGAAAAAGTAAGAGAGTTCCAGAAAAGCATCTACTTTTGCTTTATTGACTATGCCAAAGCCTTCAACTGTGTGATCACTACAAATTGTAGAAAATTCTTAGAGATGGGAATACCAGACCACCTTACCTGTCTCCTGAGAAATCTTTGTGTAGGTCAAGAAGCAAGAGTTAGAACTGGACATGGAAAACAGACTTGTTCCAAATCGGGAAGGGAGTACATCAAAGCTGTATATTATCACCCTGCCTATTTAACTTACATGCAGAGTACATCATGAGAAATGCCAGGCTGAATGAAGCACAAGCTGGAATCAAGATTGCTGGGAAAAATATCAGTATCCTCAGATACACAGATGACACCACACTTTGGCAGAAAGTGAAGAAGAACTAAAGAGCCTCTTGATGAAAGTGAAGGAGGAGAGTGAAAAAGTTGGCTTAAAGGTCAACATTCTGAAAACTAAGATCATGGCATCTGGTCCCATCATCTCATGGAAAATAGATGGGGAGACAATGGAAACAATGAGAGACTATTTTGGGGGGCTCCAAAATCACTACAGATGGTAACTGTAGCCATGAAATTAAAAGATGCTTGCTCTTTGGAAGAAAAGCTATGACCAACCTAGATGGCATTTTAAAAAACAGACACATTACTTTGTCAACAAAAGTCCATCTAGTCAAAGCTGTGGTTTTTCCAATAGTCATGTATGGGTGTAAGAGTTGGACTATAAAGAAAGCTGAACATCAAAGAATTGATGCTTTTGAAATGTGGTGTTAGAGAAGACTCTTGAGAGTCCCTTGGACTGCAAGGAGATTCAACCAGTCCATCCTAAAGGAGATCAGTCCTGAAATTTCATTGGAAGGACTGATGCGAAGCTGAAAATCCAATACTTTGGCCATCTGATATGAAGAACTGACTTATTGGAAAAGACGCTAATGCTGGGAAAGATTGAAGGCAGGAGAAGAAGGGGACGAGAGAGGATGAGATGCTTGGATGCCATCACTGACTCGATGGCCATGAGTTTGAACAAGCTCTGGGAGTTGGTGATGGACAGGGAAGCCTGCTGTGCTGCAGTCCCGGGGGTCACAAAGAGTCAGACATGACTGAGCAACTGAACTGAACTGAAACTTAAAATTGAATGCATGGCTTTTATGGATACTAGAATATATATGTATATCTTTGACTTTCAAAATGTTGGTGTATAATAGTGGGTAGGAAATAAGCTTAAACCTGGTCAGCACTATGGTTGTGAGCATTTGGGTGGAAGGGCTTATTTTCAGCTTCAGCAGAACTGCTGATTGGTCATGTATTCAGTTGAAAACTTATTAACTTAAAAAATCATTTCTTGAGTTTATGTGATAAAATGATACAGTTTCTGATCTCAAGTAACTTGCAGTTGTGTGTGGGGTGCATACATGTGATTTTTTGCCAGTTAAAGGCAGCAGGAGCCAAAATGATAGAGTCATGACCAAGATATCATGGAAACAGAGCTAAGGCTCATTTTTATGCTGTGTTTAGGAGGGTCAAATAGATATTTTTGGAGAAGGTGACACCTGAGATAAATCTTAAAGAATGAGTAGAAATTCAGCAGGCAAAGGATGTTTCAGCTTGAGGGTGGCAGTAGGAGGAAGATTTAAAGATTAGAAATCGGATGGTTAGTTAGGTATAACTTTGAGAATTTTACTGATAGTTATATAGCTCGTGGTTCATTGTCTGTTATTTAAAGCACTGTTTTCATAGTAAAATCCTTAGATTGCTTATATTAGTATTACAAAGAAAGCATGTTAAAAATATAAAATCTAGAATCCAGCTGAAACCTGGAAAGTAGAATTTCTGAAAATCCTAATCTTTACCAAGCCTCACAGATGGTTATTACGAGCATTATAAGTAAACAACACTGATTTAGATCAAAGAGAGAACCCAGATTAAAGAAAACCTCCTGATAAAAAGCTTTATCTTAAATTTATATTAGGAAGTAATAGTGTAATCAACATATATTGAGGGAAGCAAATTAAAATAGTAGATAACTTAGAGGAAGGCTCGGTTTTGTAGAAAACAAAGGGCAATGTTGCTGTTTGGTCAGTGAGTAGTGGCTGGCTCTTCTGTGACCGCACGGACTGTAGCCGACCACGATCCTCTGTTCATGGGGTTTTGCAGGCAGGAATACTGGAGTGGGTCACCATTTCCTTCTCCAGGGCATCTTCTCGACCCAGGGATTGAACCTGAGGCTCTTGCCACATCCCTTGCATTGGCAGGTGGATTCTTTACCACTGAGCCACCTGGGACGCCGCCAGATATTGAATATAACAAGACACGAAAGAATAAAAGAATTTAGGAGTTCTGAGAAACTGTGACAGCAACAGGGTGAATATTGAAACATGAACATTGTTCTAACAGGTGTAAATGCATTATGTAATTTTAGGTAGAAGTGGATTCTGTTGTTGCGCCTTTGCCCTTTTCAAATCAAGATCTGTCCATAGAGGATTCTGGTTCAATGTACGTGATTACTACTCCAGCTGGACTAATCATAAAGTGGACTCACCTTACAGGGATCGTAGACATTCATTTTGGCACTCAATTTAACTTGTCGTCCTACACAGAAGGACTTTGTGGTGAGTGCTGCATTTCAAACATCTGTTTCTTCTTTTTTTTTTCTCTGTTCACATTACACAGCTTTGGCCCCTCATTTCCTGCTTTTTTTGGACTGAAGAGATGTTACTAACTTTCAGTACCTCCTCATGTGAATACTGAAGGAAACAATGTCTTTCTATAAATGGAAAGGAAGAAGCAAGATAATACAGTTCAACTTGGGTGTTTTTTAAAGATACATGCTTACCACTATTGCTACAATACTGTTTGCATTCCTACTATCTCATCTTTATTAAGCATTAATGAAGTCTCAGGCATTATTTTACAACTTTAACTCATTTGATTCTAGCAGTAGCCCTAACAAGTAGGTACCAGTGTTAATTTATAAGTGATAAAAATGAGGCATAGAATGATTAAAAACTTAATTTTGTTTCTTACTTTTTAAAGTTTGACATCCAGGAAAGCTTAGTTAAGTCATCTTGAAAGGTATATATTCAGGGAGCACAATGTTCTGAATATTAGTCCCAGTTTTGTTATGAACTTTAAAGCCTAGAAGTGCCTTTTCACTTAGGTTTCATATCACAATATGTTATATAGACACATAGTTACAAGTCAAAGGAAACAAATTAGAAATATCTCTAGGTTCATTAAAAAAAAAATTCTGACTGGTGTCTGCTAGGTGATATCCCCTTTACAGATGTTTAAGTGAACATTAGTTTCCTTATCTTTCAGATGGGAAGAGTAAAATCCACCTTCAAGATTGTTGTTAGAATTGAATGTGAAAGTTAATGTAAAACTCTGAAGACATTGTTTAATACAGTCAATAAATATTAGCTTAGCACAAATATACCTATTTTAAGTTCAGTAAATATTAATTGAGTAGAAGTTTATGGATGAGTTTCTGACCTTATGCTTCATGCTGACGACTCAAAAGAAATAGGCCAGGTCCTTGCTCTCAACAAACTGCCTGACATACCCAAATTTCTTCTTCAAAAATGTAAAGCCTTTAGTGGAAAGTTTGGCTAAAATGGTTGATAATTTCCTTGCCTGCTTAGAGCATGCTAAACATAGCATACATAACCTTCTCTGGTGACTTAAGTCAGCATTGTGGAAATAGTTATTGAGTATGCATTGTATTGTGTCTACATAAAAATTAAACAGGTATTACTGAATAATAACTCAGAGACATTGGGAATGCATGTTTGTTCTGATTCATCACCTCTCTGTGCTATGACTTCTGTTTGATTTTCACATTTGTTTTCTTCTTTTACTGTCAGCTTCTGCTTTTGTGGAGACAGTGTGCTAACTGGATTCTTAACTAATCACTGCAGAGAAGGGGCTAGGGTCACTTTTTGCTAACAAAGATCACCCTCTAAACTTCTACAGTGGGAGAGCAGTGGTTTGTTTAAAGAAAAGCAGGGTGCTGGCTGATAGAATTTTAGTGACCCAAATTGAGCCTGGACACCAGAATGGGAGGTCTATATTGACAATGTGTTCTACAAAGAAATGTGAAGTCTGCAGGAGTAGTGGCTGGAGGTGCAATGAAAACATATTTTTACTAGCAATTACCTTTCCCCAGGAGAGTTTAGACTTTTAATATAGCCGTTTTACAGTATAGTTGGCTCAACTTGAGGTATTTTTATTTTTGTTTGTTTGTTTTGGTTATTTATTTTTTTCACTGTATTCAATCTCCTGTATATTTACAGGTGTGGGGCAACTATGGCAGCAGAAACCCTTATTGATCTTGATATAACTGCTTGAGGATTAAAATTTGATACTTGAAAAAAATGTTTAACTCATATCTTTTATAGCTAGGAGTCTTAGGAATTAAGAAAAAATTATATCTTAGAGTAGAGTAGAATTCAGGTAGGGTATGATCAGAATCTAGGTTCATTTCTTTCTACTTCCCTTGGCTTTGCACTTGACTAGGTAAAAAGTAAGTTATACCCACTAGTCTGGGGAATACCTTGTCAGATTTAAGAACTATTTCTTAAATTAGGAGACAGTGGCAATAGTGAGAGAGCACTGAGAAAGAATCAATCCTCTCTTTCTTCTCCTATGATCTTTTCACAAATCTTGCCTTCTAGGATCATGGCTTCTTTCTTACCTGGTTAAGAAAGATCTGCACTATTTAATCCATGTGTAATTTTTTTTTTAATCCTTCAACATTAGAGTCAAAGGACATAAATTTGGTACTTGATTCAATAAATTATTTATTCATTTTAAAGCAGTTATTGAGTTGATTTATTTCTGCTGGCTGTATTAGGTTAACGTGAAAAGAATTTTCTTCTAAATGTCACACATCTTTTCAGGAATTTGCAATGAAGATCCAGATGACGATCTAAGGATGCAAAATGGCACAATCATTACAATATGGAAGACATAGAATTGTTTATTGAGAGCTGGGAAATTGAGAAGTTATTTAAAGTAACAACAAGAAGGCCTGTTAGAAATTGTACTGAGCAGGACTGCAGTCACTGCATTGAGTTATTAAATAGAAGAGTTTTCACCCCATGCCATGATGCAGTAAGTTGAAAGCAACCATAAATCAGAACTGTTGTGTCAGATGTGTTGAGAGTAAAAGCCAATAAATTCTTGGTCTTGCCATGATGTTCTTCCACTAAGAATAGTTTATCCCCAGGGGAATTCAAAATCATTCACTGTTTATTGACTTACAGAACAGGAAGAATAACTGTCTTTTCCCCCATGTATTTTAATGACCTGTGTCTCCAGCTTTCAAGAAAAATGAAACTTTGTCCTATGAATAAATTCCTATAGAGGAAAGAGATGGATGCCACTTGATAACCCAGTATAAAACCCAAGACAGTGAGGCTTTAGTCACCTCTCAAGTGTGTGGCCTCTCAGGTATAGACTTAGAGTCTGCCACATATTCAATTTAATTGTTCTTTATTAGTCTCTAACTTCCTGACTTTTGGTGACTAGTAGATACTTAAACAACCTGTACTGTTTAAAAAAAGGATCCATTGTTAGAAATAAAGGACGAGCAAATACAGCATTTCATGAATCATTAAATGAAAAGTTTGTGAGTATCAAGCACCTACTAGGAACTGTGTTCCTGGTATAATTCCTGTGATACAAAGGTGAGTAAGACCCTCTCCTTACTCTCAAAAAGTCTAGAAGGAAGGCAAGTCCGTGAACAGATTCGTCACAGTATATACTGTGGAGATGACTAAGAGCCCACATTAGGAGACTTCCCAGAGTTTCAGACATTTGAATTATTTGGAAGGATATTTGCCAGGAGAGGAGAGGGAGGAAGGGAGACTGAGGCAGCGAAAACAGTATGACAGGATCTGGGTTGCTAGAAATGACTGTGTTAGGAAAACATTGAAATAGCTTAATGCAAGACTACAGGGAAGAGTCTGGGAAGGAGATGAGTCAATTGTCAAAGCAGAAGGACTTCACTCTGCAGGATCTTCTGTGCTCCTCCACTGACTGTGGACGCCATAGATCTCAGCCCGTCTTATGAGTTTCCTGAGGGAAAAGACAAAGGATGTGAAGTCATGGGGTAAAAATGGTGAATCTTTCTGAGGCTTCAGTTTTACTGAGAGATTTGCAGGCAAATACATTTTAAATGTTTATGTTTTAAAGTGTATGTGTATAAAAATGAAAAAAATTGCAAATAATTTTAAACTCGTTTCAGTGCCATTGTAATCTATCTTTTTAAAGCATAACAACTTTAAAAAATTGCTTTTTTAACTGGGGACTTAGAAGATTGATTATTAAATCAGGAGACTTTTCAGCTTGACTATTCAAGGCATAGTGAAGCAACCCAGGATACCGTTTAATCCGTGATAGTCCCAGCTTTCCCTACAGATCATTCCAGAAAATTTGATGGCAAAAGAAGGGGTACTATTTATTTAGTTTTCCTACTTCTAATATTCATCCTCGTTTGCAAATATCCACGTAGTAGGCAGATGATCTTTTGAAAATGGAAACACGATTGGATTATTTCTCTACCTAAAATCCTTCAGGGTCTTTCACTTACTCTTAGAATTCATTCTTAGCTTCTTATCAGGGCTTATAATTTCCTTTGTGCTTTGGCCTGCCTGCTTTTCCAGCTTCCTTTTGTGCTACACTTTCTGGTTGTCTAAGGTCCAGGCATTTCAATCCCTTTTCAACTGTTTCACTATTTCAAGATTTTCCTGCGCATGGGCTCTTATGCCTGCAGTGTCCTAAGCTGGAACGCTGCCCTCCTCTGATCTCTTTCAGCGTGGTGACTCCTCTTGATTCTATATATAGGCTTTAACTATGAGATCCACAAGAACAGGTCTGTGTTAGTCACCTTTATATTACTTATGCATAGTAGGGTGCCTGACATGTAGTTAGGTGCCCAAGAAATTGTAGAAGGATGCAATGGATGAATGGAGGATACAGGAGAATCAGCTTTTGTGGGTTAGTAGAGAAAGGATACAGTTTTTTCATATTCGGCAAATTAAGTCGTGTGGCTCTTTAAGGCTAAAATACCCAGAAAAAAAAAATGAAGCTATTCTAGATCTCAGAAGAGATTAACTGAATCCAGAGATCAGATTTGGGGAGTTACTAGTATGCTGCTGCTGCTAAGTCGTTTCAGTCGTGTCCGACTCTGTGCGACCCCATAGACAGCAGCCCACCAGGCTCCCCCATCCCTGGGACTCTCCAGGCAAGAACACTGGAGTGGGTTGCCATTTCCTTCTCCAAATGCGAGTTTCTAAATAACAATGACTCATGTATGATGTGCCAGAGTCTGCTCTGAACCCTTTCCATATATTAGCTCACAGCCGTCTTAAGTAGTAGTAGGTTTTTTATGAACTCTATTTAACTTATGAAGAAACTGAGGTGAAGATGTAAATGCCCAAGATGGTGGTAGAAACCTGGGAAATTGATGCACCCAGGAAGAGCATGTGTAGTGAGTAGACAGGGCTATGGAAGAAAGTAAGTCCCTCAGCCGTGTCTGACTCTTTACAACCCCATGGACTGTAGCTCGCCAGGAGCCTCTGTCCATGAGATTCTCCAGGCAAGAATACTGGAGTGGGCTGCCATTGCCTCCTCCAGAGGATCTTCCTGACTGAGGGATCAAACTCGCATCCCTCACACTGCATGGAAGAAAGGGTCTAGATATACATCCAGAATGAGGCAGGAAGAGGAGACAACAATGAACAGACAAAAAGGCCCCAGACTGTGGTGCTGTGAAAGTCAAAGGAGAGGGTCAAGAAACAGGGGGCGTGCATGGCATCACAGGCCTCTGAGAGGTTGAAGAGGGTTTACAATATCAGTGTTCCCTGGATTTGGCAATTAGGGGGCCTCTTGATGATCAAAGCAAGTATTCTATGCAAAATAAAATGGTTGGAAACTGAGAAGATTCGATGCTGCTGCTGCTAAGTCGCTTCAGTTGTGTCCGACTTTGTGCAACCCCATAGACGGCAGCCCACCAGGCTCCCCGTCCCTGGGATTCTCCAGGCAAGAACGCTGGAGTGGGTTGCCATTTCCTTCTCCAGTGCATGAAAATGAAAAGTGAAAGTGAAGTTGCTCAGTCATGTCTGACTCTTAGCTACCCCATGGACTGCAGCCCACCAGGCTCCTCCATCCATGGAATTTTCAGGCAAGAGTACTGGAGTGAGGTGCCATTGCCTTCTTCAGAGAAGATTCAATAGTTGAGACTAAAAAGGAGGTAATGTCTTAGTTTGTATAGATATGAACTTTGGAGAAGAAATAATGGGATATGAAAAATATAATGTATTTTTACCTGATACTTTGCCCTGTCCAAATAGAGCATCTGAATGTAGATGCTCAGAATGTTTGTGGAATAAATGAGTAGAAAATAATAGAGTAATATTGTTAAAAGTGAAATTATTTAGATTTCAGGTATCTCTAGATCAAAATGAAACATAATCTGTAGAAAAAAATGAGTTCCTAATTTAGTTGAGGCATGATAAATTATGCAAATTGTTTGACCAATGTTCAATATTTAGTCCACAATTTTTGGAGAAGCTTTTATAATCTCATTTAATGAGCAATGCCATCTCAGAAAACTGTGAAAAAAGTGAAAGTGTTAGTCACTCAGTTGCATCCAACTTTTTGCAACACCATGAATTGTAGCCTGCCCTGCTCCTCTGTCTATGGATTTCTCCAGGCAAGAATATAGGAGTGGGTGGCCATTCCTTTCTCCAGGAAATCCTCCCGACACAGGGATCGAACTCAGGTCTGTTGCATTGCAGGCCAATTCTCTACTGTGTGAGCCCCCAGGAAAGAAAGCTGTTGGAGCTTTAAATTTTATCTATAATGGAGCAAAGTCTTCAGTATATAAAATGTAATATCAGGAATAGATTTTTGCTAAGACCACATACTCTATTTCTTTTCCATCTTTGTAAAGTAAGTTTATGTAGATTAGTACAGACAATATTTGGGGTTTCCCAGGTGGCACTAATGGTAAAGAACCCACCTGCCAGTACAGAAGATGTAGAGACATGGGTTCAATTGCTAGATCAGGAAGATCTCCTGGAGAAGGGCATGGCAACCCAGTCCAGTATCCTTCCTGGATAATCCCATGGACAGAGGAGCCTGCAGGCTACAGTCCCTAGGGTCTCAAAGAGTCAGACATGACTGAAGCAACTTAGCATTCACAGATAACATTTATCTTATCTAAAATCTGTGTTTAAACAATTATAAATTCAGAGGTGACATCTAATACTATGAAACTTTAAAGATCTAAGGTCAAAGAGGAACTGTTATGAATATTGACTTGCTAAACTACTTTTTGATTTTCCAAATAGTTTTAGTCTTGGAGAATCAAAAATCAATCTAGCTTAGGACCTTCAGTTCAGTTAAGTTCAGTCGCTTAGTCATGTCTGACTCTTTACAACCCCAAGGATGGCAGCACACAACGCTTTCCTGTCCATCACCAACTCCCAGAGCCTACTCCAACTCATATGCATCATGTCGGTGATGCCATGTGACAGTCTCGTTCTCTGTTGTCCCCTTCTCCTGCCTTCAATCTTTCCCAGCATCAGGGTCTTTTCCAGTGAGTCAGTTCTTCTCATCAGGTGGCCAAAGTATTGGAGTTTCAGCTTCAGCATCCATCTTCCAATGATATTCAGGACTGATTTCCTTTAGGATTGATTGGTTGGATCTCCTTGCAGTCTAAGGGACTCGCAAGAGTCTTCTGCAACACCACAGCTCAAAGGCATCAATTTTCTGATCTCAGCTTTCTTTATAGTCCAACTCTCACATCCATACATGACTACTGGAAAAACCAAGGCTTGACTAGAGGGACCTTTGTTGGTAAAGTACTGTCTGCTTTTTAATATGCTGTCTAGGTTGGTCACAGCTTTTCTTCCAAGTAACAAGCATCTTTTAGTTTCATGGCTGCAGTCACCATCTGCAGTGATTTTGGAGCCCCCCCCAAAATAAAGTCTCTCATTGTTTCCATTGTCTCCCCATCTATTTTCCATGAGATGATGGGACCAGATGCCATGATCTTAGTTTCTGAATGTTGAGTTTTAAGCCAACTTTTTCACTCTCCTCTTTCACTTTCATCAAGAGGGTCTTTGGTTCTTCTGCCATAAGTATAGTGTCATCTGCATATTTGAGGTTATTGATATTTCTCCCAGCAATCTTGTTCCAGATTGTGCTTTATTCACTCAGGGTTTCTCATGATGTACTCTGCATATAAGTTAAATAAACAGGGTGACAATATACAGCCTTGACATACTCCTTTTCCTATTTGGAACAAGTCTGTTGTTCCATTTCCAGTTCTACCTGTTGCTTCTTGATCTGCACAAAGATTTCTCAGGAGGCAGGTAAGGTGGTCTGGTATTCCCATCTCTTTCAGAATTTTCCAGTTTGTTGTGATCCACACAGTCAAAGGCTTTGGCATAGTCAATACAGCAGAAGTAAATGCTTTTCTGGAACTCTGTTGTGTTTTCGATGATCCAACAAATGTTGGCAATTTGATCTCTGGTTCCTCTGCATTTTCTAAATCCAACTTGAACATCTCAAAGTTCATGGTTCATGTAATTTTGAAGCTTGGCTTAGAGAATTTTGAGCATTAATTTGCTAGTGTATGAGATGAGTGCAATTATGTGGTAGTTTGAGCATTCTTTGGCATTGCCTTTCTTTGGGATTCAAATGAAAACTGACCTTTTCCAGTCCTGTGGCCACTGCTGAGTTTTCCAACTTTGTTGGCATATTGAGTGCAGCACTTTCACAGCATCATCTTTCAGGATTTGAAATAGATCCACTGGAATTCTATCACCTCCACTAGGTTTGTTCGTAGTGATGCTTTCTAAGGCCTACTTGACTTCACATTCCAGGATGTCTGGCTCTAAGTGAGTGATCACACTATCATGGTTATCTGAGTCATAAAGATCTTTTTTGTACAGTTCTTCTGTGTATTCTTGCCACCTCTTCTTAATATCTTCTGCTTCTGTTTGGTCCATACCATTTCAGTTCTTTATTGTGCCCATCTTTACATGAAATGTTCCCTTGGCATCTCTAATTTTCTTGAGAGATCTCTAGTCTTTCCCACTTTATTGTTTTCCTCTATTTCTTTGCACTGATCACTGAGGAAGGTTTTCTTATCTCTCTCTGCTATTCTTTGGAACTCTGCATTCAAATGAGTATATCTTTCCTTTTCTCTTTTGCCTTTAGCTTCTCTTCTTTTCTGAGCTAATATACCATTTTGCTTTTTGCATTTCTTTTTCTTGGGGATGGTGTTGATCACTACTTCATATACAATGTCATGAACCTCTGTCCATACTTCTTCAGGCACTCTGTCTATCAGATCTAATCCCTACACTTTATTGTTTTCCTCTATTTCTTTGCACTGATCACTGAGGAAGGTTTTCTTATCTCTCTCTGCTATTCTTTGGAACTCTGCATTCAAATGAGTATATCTTTCCTTTTCTCTTTTGCCTTTAGCTTCTCTTCTTTTCTGAGCTAATATACCATTTTGCTTTTTGCATTTCTTTTTCTTGGGGATGGTGTTGATCACTACTTCATATACAATGTCATGAACCTCTGTCCATACTTCTTCAGGCACTCTGTCTATCAGATCTAATCCCTTGAATCTATTTGTCACTTCCAATGTATAATCATAAGGGATTTGATTTAGGTCATCAGATACATAAAATAACATAACTTATCCCAGGTCACAATGTGTCTCTAGGTTTCACCACAAGACTTTTGTGAAAAGATGTGGATCAATTATACCTATTTTTGGAACTATGAATGTGATGCCCTTTCTGCATATGTGGCTGTATGCAACAAGTTTGACATTTGTATTCCATGGAGAACACCTGATTACTGCTGTAAGTAGTACACTGCAAACTGTATTTTCTAACAATCCAACATTTCAGGTTTTTTGCATTCACATCTTTTTATTTTCTTTTTTTTATTAATTTTTATTTTTTAGTTTGTTTTGCTTTACAATACTGTATTCATTTTCTATACATTGACATGAATCAGCCACGAGTGTAAGAATAAAATGAATGTAAATGTAACCTATAGTTAAAGGTCATCGCTCCCCCTTCAGCAACTTCTGTTTTTATCCTGGTATAAATTTAAAGTAAGGGGGAAGGTCAAGAAGGTGGAGTAGCAAGACCCTGAATTCCCCTCCTCCAACAGACATACCAAAATTACAATTACTTACAAATGAACTATCTATGCAACTGATCTGAAGACTAGCAGAAAAGATATTTCACAGATAAAGAGATAAGAGAAGAACAACACCAGAATGGGTGGGAGAGGCAGAGATACAGACCACGAGTGTAAGAATAAAATGAATGTAAATGTAACCTATAGTTAAAGGTCATCGCTCCCCCTTCAGCAACTTCTGTTTTTATCCTGGTATAAATTTAAAGTAAGGGGGAAGGTCAAGAAGGTGGAGTAGCAAGACCCTGAATTCCCCTCCTCCAACAGACATACCAAAATTACAATTACTTACAAATGAACTATCTATGCAACTGATCTGAAGACTAGCAGAAAAGATATTTCACAGATAAAGAGATAAGAGAAGAACAACACCAGAATGGGTGGGAGAGGCAGAGATACAGTATAGTCAGGACCCATACCCCTTGGTCTGTGACCCACAAACAGAAGGTATACACAGTTGTAGACCTCCTTCCTAAGAGGTGAGAAGTCTAAGCCCCACATTGGCCTCCCTAGCCTAGAAGTTCTGCACCAGGAAGATGAGTCCCCAGAACTTCTGGCTTTGAAAACCAGTACGGCTTATGCTTGAGAAAGCTGGAGAGCTATAGAAAATAGGCTCTGCCCTTAAAGGAAATGCACAAAATCGCCTGTGCTCCCAGTCCCAGAGCAGAGGAAGTAGTTTGAAAGGACCCTGGGGAGGAATGACTTGCTGATCTTGGAGAGCCTCCAGGAGAGGCAGGAGGCACCTAGGACTCCCCTGGGGGTGGAGATGCTGACAGCATCCATTTTGGGAGCTGATTCTGTGATCACACTGGCACTGGCAAAAGACTGTTTTGGAATCCTCCCCTCGTCTGTTAGTTCCAGAAGCTTATCTACTCTCCAGTGAGCCTGACCCAGCCTCAAGCCTTTCAGGATCTTCAGACAGCCATGCAGAAAGCCTGCCCCAGCCTCCAGTGTCCCCCAGACACTGTGGCATTGCAGCCTCCTGGCCAAGGGCCAGCCTGGCCTACCAGGGCACCCACAGTAATTGGCGCTGCCACAGCTGAGGCGTGCAACAGATTATGTGGGGGCATTCCTAGAGCTCTAAAGACCAGAGAGAAGTGTGCCCTGATAACAGAAACCAGAAAAAGACACCAAAGAAAAGAAAACTACAGGTCAGTATCACTGATGAACATTGATACAAAAGCCCTCAACAAAACAGTAGCAAACTGAATTCAACAAAACGTTAAAAGAATCATGCATTCTGATGAAAGGATTTACCCCTAGGGATGCCAGTGATGGCTCAGTATCTGCAGTCAATCATTGTGATAAGCCACATTACCCATCTGAAGAGTAAAAATCATCTCAATAGTTTTTAAAAAAAGAGCTTTTGACAAAATTCAACATCCACTGATGATAAAACTCTCTCAACAAGCTGGGTACAGAGGGAACATAGCTCAACATAATAAAGACCATATTTGACAAGACTACAGCCAGCACCATACTCAACAGTGAAACATTGTCATCTCCCGCCTCCCCAAGTAGAATAAAATGCATAGAAAAATAATATATCGGAGACTCTAGTCACATGACTCCACTTGGGAAATAAAGCAGCTCCTGCTGTGCTCGCTCCAGGCCTCACCTCTCCCTACAGCCCCAGCTGTGGTTGTTCAGTTGCTCAGTTGTGCCAGACTCTTTGTGACCCCATCAACTGCAGCACGCCAGGCTTCCCTGTCCATCACCAGCTCCAGAAGCTTGCTCAAACTCATGTCCATCCAGTCAGTGATGCCATCCAACCATCTTATCCTCTGTCGTCCTCTTCTCCTCCTGCGCCGGGGTCCAGCCCCGGTGGATCCAGAGATGCTCAAAGGTGGGACGGAGCAGGCGGATAGGAAAGGATAGGACAGGATAGCTCAGGACAGGATAGAACAGTAGGAAATTAATGAAAATAGGAGGCTGAATAACTTGGTTTACGGGGAAAGCCAATAAAACCTCAAGACAAGAGGTTTGCACCATCTACGTAGGCCACCGGCGTTCGCTTGAATCTCTAAAGGGGCCCCACCATGGGTCCACTTTTCTCGCAGAACTTATAGCCAGGGCAAGTAAGTAGACGTGGTGAGCCTCCCGCTCCAGATGGGAATTCAGCCTGGAGGTAAAGCACAAGAGGACAGAAAAGTAAAGAGAGAGAGGTGTGGGAGCCAGATGTCCCTAAAGAACAAGTCTAGGAGAGCGAGTCATCGGAGAGACCGGCCTGCAGAACCGGTCTGAGAAATTCGGGTCCGAGGAATGAAAACCGCTCTGAGAAACTGTTCCCGAGAGACACTGGTCCGACAAACTGCTCTGAAAAACTGTTCTCGAGGAAGCTGACTCCAAACTTTATTTTTCCCATCCCCTTTTTATACCATGAAGATCAATGAGTTTCACAAATTTTTTGGCAATGACAGCAGCCCTGACTCTTATCGAGAGCAGGCTTAGTCTCTGCATACCTAATTGTATACACAAGTCTTAGGTAATTTACATGATCTTCCAGCCAAAAGGCCAATTCGACAATTTACAGCTCTTCTCTGATAAGTGTTAGTTTTTCCAAGGTCTGGCGCCATTCTCGGGAGGTGCCAAACAAGATTGGGTTTTCATAAATGCAAGGACACAGCAAACAGGAGTACAAATGATTTATAAAAGAAACAATTAACTCAAAGGCCTAGTGTTGCTAACATCAAAAAAAACTACTACATTTCTATCCCCACATATAGTTTGTATAGCAGGAACTTCCAGGTGCAGATAAGGAGGTCTGGCAACAGTCATTGAAGCAACAGTGAAATAAATCTATTAAGGCTTTGGCTCTTAGGAGAAGTTTGTAACTTAAGACACTTCAAGGCTCTTTTGCCCCTCACAGCTGGGGGTTGTGAGCAATTCACAGGCTTGTAAAAGGTCAGGGGAACCTGTTTAGGCAGGCTAGAGAATTATCAAAGGGGGTTGGGCTGTAGCACTCCTTTCAAATGCAGGGAGCTAAGACAGTGAATTAACTCTATCCGAGAAACTGGCAGAAAACGGTGGCGAAACAGACAAATACAGAACAAATTTTTATTATTGGGGCACATGCTCAGGAAAAACCAGGGAGAAATCCGATGACTCAGACTGCCCTGCCATCTGAGTTTGCCACGTGACCCTGTCACGGGTGGGATTCCTCACACCGGCTTCCCACACTCCTGCCTTCAGTTTTCCCCAGGGTCAGGGTATTTTCCCCGAGAGGTAATCACTATTCAAGAGTGGAGTTGCTTGATTCATTGGGAACTTATGACATCTTCAATATCACTAGATTGTGAAATTTTTCTCTGCTAATATCTTACTTGTTTACACCCCCGCCATCTGCGTGTTCATTTTTTTATGAGTATGACTTTTTACGATCACGTAAAAACAACACGAATTCTCTGAAACATCATTTAGAAACTGCTCAGCAACAGTAGTTTCTTTTGACAGTGAAGGATTAAGCCTAAATATGCGGCATTTTTCTTTTTTAGGACTTGGTTGAGTTGCATAGTTAAAACATACTTCTGTGCTTATTCTGAGTGGACTGTTGGATCTCCTCCCACTGCACAGAGCAGTAACTTCATAATAGTTGACTCTATATTTATGCCAACCAAACTTGGGCTGCCTATTGGTAGTATTTGATATAAGTCAGATGAACTTTCCCTACTGTAACATAATACTAGCTGGACACTTGGAAGATGTTCAGAAATACTCATTGATTGTTTTGTTTCTATTTTATGGTTACATAATACTGAAAAATGGATTTGGAAGAGGCTGAAAGTGTGCAAAAATTTACTTTCAGAGAGAAAACTGACATTTCTTCCTCTTACTAGAATTCAAGTAGGTCACTTTTATCATTAGCAAATTCTGTCCTCGATTATTCATAGCTCTGACTTGTCCAGAGGGGAAGGAATATCAGCCCTGTGTGCGACCTTGTGAAGCAAGAACATGTCTGAACAGATGGTTCTATGGGCATTCCTCATGTTTGAATTTAAGAGAAGACTGTGTGTGCAAAAATGGAACCATTCTTCACAGGCCAGATTCAACTCGATGTATTCCAGAGAAAGAATGTGGTAAGCAGAAAAGCAAAAATAACACCTTAGGGAACCAGGAAATAAACAAATAAGACTTTTTTTTAAATCTTGGAGAAATGTGCTGAAAGGATTAATCAAAGTTCGCCTAAGTGTTGGAAAGGAAACATGTTTGATTGTAATATGATTTCAATCAAAGTTGCCAAAATTGGGGGCTTCAGTGGTAATATGTTTTATTTCTACTTATGCCTATAATAACTGGAAAAGAATATATCAAATTAAGAATGAAGAGAATAGTATATATACTGAATTGAAATTCCAGTTATTTCATGTATTAATGATTCTGCTTTACATGAGCTTGAAATTGTGCATCTGCAAAATGTGTAAAGTAATAGGACTTATACCACAAGGCTACTGTGAGGATACACAAAAAAATAGAAAATTTTGCAACAGTGCCTACAGAAAAATAAGCACTCAAGAAGTTTCAGAACGTGTTAGTATCTGAGAGAAAACATCCAGTATTTCTGCTTTCATTTTCTTTTGTTTTTTAATTTAAATTTTATTTTTTTAGTTTACAATACTGTATTGGTTTTGCCATACATTGACATGAATCCACTACAGGTGTACATGAGTTCCCAACCCTGAACCCCCCTCCCACCACCCTCCCCATATCACCTCTCTGGGTCATCCCAGTGCACCAGCCCCAAGCATCCTGTATCCTGTATCGAACCTAGACTAGTGATTCATTTCTTACATTCTGCTTTCATTTTCAACCCATTTTGACACATAGTCTCCATGGTGGTTGTGGATTTGAAAAAGTGCAAAATTGAGAAAATTGCCATACAGCACTTTTTATTTATCACAAGGATCTTTGTTATGGTCAAAAATAAAGATAATAATTAAAGGGGAAGGCAAGTAGAAGCAAAATGCATATATAGTTTCAGGAACAAGTTTGTATCTGCCATTGAGTAAATATTTGTGGAAGGATTTGAGAATACACAGGCCTGCTTATATTTGTTTTTAGGGACCCGAGAGATCGGTTTGATAGTAAATAAAGAAAAGTCCCTTGGAAGCTTGGAATATGGTGGTCACTTCATTTATCTTTATTATCCTTACAGAACTACTAGAGGGCTGTATTTGTCATTAAATAAAATGTTCATAATAAAATGAACAGAGTCATTAAACAATATTTGCTTGATGGCCTACTTTTCACATTTAGATTTTAAAGCTGGAATCTTTTGAATTTTGCTATGACAAACATATTAATGTGAGGTAGAGACTACCTTGTTTTCTAATATTACTCAGTTTTTATAGTTAATATTTTAAAACTAATTTAAATTTATGTTACTGAGTTTGTTTAAGCTAAACAAATTGTACTAGAAGACTTAAAATGAATACAAATAATTAGCAGATCATCTTATTTATAGAAGTCATGCAAATTTACAGACAGTTGTAGAAGGGAAAAATATTTTCCATGGACAACAAAAAGTTCATTAAAGAAAAAATGTAAGCTAGTAGTTGATGAACAAAAAGAAGAAGCTGCAAAAAGGTAGATAACATGACAGGTTATCTGTGCCCCTGGACCAAGTCACAGTCTGAAGTCAAAACATCGCAGCTTGACTTATTTTCATGCCCAAGTTCTAAGTGATATAACATTGACTGTCTTTTTAAGCATGCACTGATAGTGAAGACCAGCCTCAACTGCTGGTGAAGTTTGGAATGGGGGCATTGACGAATGTGCCCTGTACAAATGTTTCGCGAATGGAAGCATTATTCCCATAGAACCTGACTGTGATGAACAGCCCTCGCCAATTTGTGAACGAGAAGCTGAAGTTGTCCTGGGCTTCACTGATAGGTGGACCTGCTGTTCAAAGGAAGTTTGCAGTATGTATGCATGCTGAAGCCTTATAGTCTATTAATGCCACAAAATATGTTGATATTCTTTGAGAAAAAACAGGGCATGTATGATGCTTGATGTTAAAAAAAAAATGTACCGGGTTAAAGTAACTATTGCCATGAATGTCACTTACACTTTCTCAAAGCAACTTTTATCTCGTTATAGTTATGTTGATTTTACAAACAGACATGCAAAACTCTAGCTATTATAATTAATAACATTCTGAAAGACATGACAAGATAAAGGGTCTGTAATTGCAATGTAAAAACAAGCATATTGAGAATCCTTTTCCTTCTTTAAGTTAGAACCTCAGGATTTTAGTTGTGTACACAGTTTTTTATATTTCTGATTATTTCCAGGATGTGACATGACTTTGTGTGAAACTGCCATTCCAACATGTACAAATAGTCAAAAACTGGTTGTTGGCCATAGCCCCCTTTCTTGCTGTCCACAGTACCAATGTGGTGAGTAATGAACTAGGAAAAGTGAGATTCATTGTTCATTCAGAGTAGTGGATTAGATTCTCATTTTTGTGTTTACAAAAAATTGTATCAAACAGATCGTTTGCAGAACTTGCTAAAGGTAATTTTTCTTTTAAACTTATGACTTCTTTGTAAATATGTATATATATATGAACTTTAATTATATTTATTATATAGATTATATGTATATATAATTAGTTCATTTTAATGATCTTAATTTTAGTAGAAATATATATTTTAAGTGTATACATTTGTATGTTTTAAATATAAAAAATCTATTTCTTATATATTTTTGCTGAGATTTTATAGCAATTTATATATATATATATATGCAAATACATACATGCATATAGATGATTAATCATGTCAGTTCAGTCAGTTCAGTCACTCAGTCATGTCCAACTCTTTGTGATCCCATGAATTGCAGCATGCCAGGCCTCCCTGTCTATCACCAACTCCCTGAGTTCACTCAGACTCACGCCCATCGAGTCCTTGATGCCATCCAGCCATCTCATCCTCTGTCGTCCCCTTCTCCTCCTGCCCCCAATCCCTCCCAGCATCACAGTCTTTTCCAATGAGTCAACTCTTCGCATGAGGTGGCCAAAGTACTGGAGTTTCAGCTTCAACATCAGTTGTTCCAGTAAACACCCAGGACTGATCTCCTTCAGAATGGATTGGTTGGATCTCCTTGCAGCCCAAGGGACTCTCAAGAGTCTTCTCCATCACCATAGTTCAAAAGCATCAGTTCTTCAGCACTCAGCTTTCTTCACAGTCCAACTCTCACATCCATACATGACCACAGGAAAAACCATAGCCTTGACTAGACGGACCTTAGTCGGCAAAGTAATGTCTCTGCTTTTGAATATACTATCTAGGTTGGTCATAACTATTCTTC
>SJXQ01004028.1:63842-189196 GCA_006408695.1 Aepyceros melampus
CCTCTGCCTTTTCTAAAACCAGCTTGAACATCAGGAAGTTCAAAGTTCACGTATTGCTGAAGCCTGGCTTGGAGAATTTTGAGCATTGCTTTACTAGATGTGAGATGAGGGCAACTGTGAGGTAGTTTGAGCATTCTTTGGCATTGCCTTTCTTTGGAGTTGGAATGAACACTGACCTTTTCCAGTCCTGTGGCCACTGCTGAGTTTTCCAGATGTGCTGGCAAATTGAGTGCAGCACTTTCACAGCATCATCTTTCAGGATTTGAAACAGCTCAACTGGAATTCCATCACGTCCACTAGCTTTGTTTGTAGTGATGCTTTCTAAGGCCCACTTGACTTCACATTCCAAGATGTCTGGCCTAGATTAGTGATCACACCATCGTGATTATCTGGGTTGTGAAGATCTTTTTTGTACAATTCTTCTGTGTATTCTTGCCACCTCTTCTTAATATCTTCTGCTTCTGTTAGGTCCATACCATTCCTGTCCTTTATTGAGCCCATCTTTGCATGAAATGTTCCCTTGGTATCTCTCATTTTCTTGAAGAGATCTCTAGTCTTTCCCATTCTGTTGTTTTCCTCTATTTCTTTGCATTGATTGCTGAGGAAGGCTTTCTTATCTCTTCTTGCTATTCTCTGGAACTCTGCATTCAGATGCTTATATCTTTCCTTTTCTCCTTTGCTTTTCACCTCTCTTCTTTTCACAGCTACTTGTAAGGCCTCCCCAGACAGCCATTTTGCTTTTTTTCATTTCTTTTCCATGGGGATGGTCTTGATCCCTGTTTCCTGTACAATGTCACGAACCTCATTCCATAGTTCATCAGGCGCTCTATCTATCAGATCTAGGCCCTTAAATCTATATCTCACTTCCACTGTATAATCATAAGGCATTTGATTTAGGTCATACCTGAATGGTCTAGCAGTTTTCCCTACTTTTTTCAATTTCAGTCCGAATTTGGTAACAGGGAATTCATGAGCTGAGCCACAGTCAGCTCCTGGTCTTGTTTTTGCTGACTATATAGAGCTTCTCCATCTTTGGCTGCAAAGAATATAATCAATCTGATTTTGGTGTTGACCATCTGGTGATGTCCATGTGTAGAGTCTTCCCTTGTGTTATTGGAAGAGGGTGTTTGCTATGATCAGTGATGAATCATGTATATATGATTAAGGTAAAGTATATATATTTTAAAATGTCTATTTACATGTATTTTTATGTAAAATACTTATTTTTTATATTAATAACCTGCTATTGCCTATATATTTCTTCAAAGATTAAGATTTTTTATTTGAACTAATTATTACTAAATTCAAAGAGAAATGAACCACACTATTTCATTTATTCATCTTACCCTATATAAATTTCCAAATATCTTTGTGTTTTTGCAGAATGTGACCCATTAAAATGCCCCCAAATTTCAATACCAGAATGCAGAGAAGATCAATTCATGATTCAGGTTCAAGAGGAGGAGACTTGCTGCTTTTCTCCTCTCTGTGGTAAGTGTTTTGTGAGATCGTTTCTTGGAAGAAAAGGAAAGATCAAAGGAAAATCTCTTATTTGGTATGATTTTCATGGAACTCATGGTAACCAATATGCTGCCAGTATACTCATAAAATTCAACTAAATTAGAGTGGTAGGGAAAAAAGGATATAGCATTTTAAATGATTATTGACAATTATTACAATTGGTACTACTTTTCCCTATTGACAGACTATGTATATAAGTCAAAACCTAATCAAAGATAATATAATCAATTTAAAAATAAAGGTAGACATAGTTCTTTTAAGAGAAAAAATTTAGTCCTGACTTTCCTGAAGAACTAAGTGAATAAAGGGCTCTACTAGGCAGAGTAACTCTTTAAAATTTCATCTGCTATATAGGATATATACGGGATGTGTAAGCACAATGATCTCGAAAAAGAAATGAAAGGTGTCTAGAAAATGACTATATCTGGTGAACTGGACTTTCAAAAATAAACAGTTCTCTCTTTGTCATTCCATTGGGAAATTATAATATCAAAGACTGATGATGAATGTAGGTTTCAGATAAACCCATGTAGATCACAGCACTTCTTTGTGTTTAAGTTTCTTTGACTGCAATGGCAACAGCTGATTGATTCTGCATAGCCTGCTGCTGCTGCTGCTGCTAAGTCGCTTCAGTTGTGTCCGACTCTGTACGATCCCATAGACAGCAGCCTACCATGTTCCCCCGTCCCTGGGATTCTCCAGGCAAGAACACTGGAGTGGGTTGCCATTTCCTTCTCCAATGCATGAAAGTGAAAAGTGAAAGTGAAGTTGCTCAGTTGTGTCCAACCCTTAGCGACCCCATGGACTGCAGCCCACCAGGCTCCTCCATCCATGGGAGTTTCCAGGCAAGAGTACTAGAGTAGGGTGCCATTTCCTTCTCCGCTACACAACCTGTGCTGCTGTTGCTGCTAAGTTGCTTCAGTTGTGTCCGACTCTGTGCAACCCCACAGATGGCAGCCCAACAGGCTCCTCTGTCCCAGGGATTCTCCAGGCAAGAACACTGGAGTGGGTTGCCATTTCCTTCTCTAATGCGTGAAAGTGAAAAGTGAAAGTGAAATCGTTCAGTTGTCTCTGACTCTTAGTGACCCCCTGGACTGTAGCCTACCAGGCTCCTCTGTCCATGGGATTCTCCGGGCAAGAGTACTGGAGTGGGATGCCATTGCCTTTTCTTCATAGCCTATACACAACCAATTATTGGGAGAATTGGGGGATCAAAATTTTGTAGGACTGAGATGAAGCAGAACAGCCAAACTCCGGGAAGGAGAGAACCAACTTCTCTAGGTGGCAGTCACGAATGACTGAGTCAGCCACATCCATTTATTTCCTGTCTTGATGTGCCTCTAGGACTCAAATGCTATAGAAAGATATTCTGACTCATCTAAAGTGGGTTTTTCCTACACAAAGACTGGTAAGTGTGAGGCACCTTTATTAAGAGTCACTCCGAGACTGTGTGGGTGGGGCATTTCCTCAAATTCATTGAGAGTTATTATCAAAGTTGGAAGAAGGATACTAAGAGTTCAGAAGAACATGTGCCTACTATATTGTTCATCCATAAATTGGAGTAATCAAGAGTACTGAATTAAGAAAATTTAAGTAAATCAATGGTATTTTGATCCTAGTAAGAACAAATAACTCCTGAAATCTCAATGTCCTATACTTCTGGTAAGATGGTTCTTTTATATCACTGTGCTTGGGAAAGTATAAAATAATACATTCAGATAATATTGTTTTTATGACCAAATAAGGAGATCTGTTTTTTAAATCCTTATTTTCCTTGTTTCCTGTTTTGTTTTATATAATGTATTTTATTTTGATTTTATATGTGTACAGCAATTTGAACTTATAACTAGTTTGTTTTTAGCTCAACCATGACTTTGCCTTTTTGTTTCATCTTTAGTGTGCAAACCTTGCACAGAACCTGTTCCACTGTGTACTGACGGAGAATTTCTCACTGTGGATCTTAATACTACACGCTTCTGTTGTCCTCAGTATTACTGTGGTAAATATATTTTAATTAATTACAAATATTTAGATATGTTTGGCATTTAAGGAGTCCAGCACCTTTTTTAACATTTTTTTAAAGCTAATTTTTGTTTATTTGATGGATTTAGTCTTGGCTGCACTTGGTCTCCATTGCTGCCTGTGGGCTTTCCCTAGTTGCGGCGAGCAAGGGCTGCTCTTCACTGCAGGGCTCAGGCTTCCCCCTGTGGTGGCATCTCCTGTTGCAGAGCATGGACTGTAGGCATGCAGGCTACATTCGTTGTGGCACATGGGCTCTCGAGTGTGTGCCAGTAGTTGTGACGCTCAGGCTTAGCTGCCCGAGGGCATATGGGATCTTCTCAGGCCAGGCATCAAACCCATGTCCTCTGCATTGTCAGGCAGATTCTAAACCACGGATCACCAGGGAAGCCTCAGGCCAGTGCATGTTAGTTGTATGGTTATAGCAGACTTTAGCTGATTTCTAGCATATTAAATATAGAGTGCTTCTTGGACAATTTTGTTACCTCTCCCAAAAAGATTCAGTTCAGTTCAGTTCAGTCGCTCAGTCGTGTCCGACTCTTTGCGACCCCATGAATCGCAGCACGCCAGGCCTCCCTGTCCATCACCAACTCCCGGAGTTCACTCAGACTCGCATCCATTGAGTATGACATTTCTCCTCATCCTAGACTTCCTAGATTTCCAAGTGATTCCATACCCTTTTCCCTTCTGTTCTCTTCTTGCCCCCCTGCCATTTCTCAGGGCTCTTGACCAAAGGAGCATGTCCTAGCTGTACTACTCTTGTATCTGCTTGTGAGTCCTTTGTTCTGTCCTTATCGACACATTGCAGTCGGGTGGTGGGTGGTCAGCTCTGGAGAGATCCCAGTATATCAGTAATGGCAGTGAATGATAGCTAGTGAAAACTAGCAATTAAATGAAGTTAATCTTTACCCATGTTATTTTTTTAATTTAGTGTGTGAGCCAAATCTTTGTCCTATGCCTCAATTCAACTGTGCAGAAGATATGAATCTTGTGAAAGAAAATGTATCTGGTCAATGTTGTCCAACATGGCATTGTGGTAACTAATTTTTATATTTTAAAGTCTTATTACATTGTATTAGTATATTATGATCAATATAAATATGTCGATTTTTGCCTTTTAGAATGTAGCTGTGAAAATCTTGTTATGCCAACTTGTGAAGTGGTAAGAGCACATATTTTGACTGAATTTTTAATATAACATAAATCAATTTTTTTATTCCTTTATTTCTTTCATTTCTGATTTCTTCTCAGAGTAAATGGAATTATTCTCTGTAAGTTGTAATTAAGTAAATAAAAGAAATCTGCTTTGATATAGGGAGCAGTCAACATTTTATATATTTTGCTAGAGATAGGAAGTTCAGTTCAGTTCAGTTGCTCAGTTGTGTCCGACTCTTTGCCACCCCATGGACTACAGCACACGAGGCTTCCCTGTCCATTACCAACTCCCAGAGCTTACACAAACTCATGTCCATTGAGTCAGTGATGCCATCCAACAATCTCATCATCTATCTTCCCCTTCTCCTCCTACCTTCAATCTTTCCCAGCATCAGGGTCTTTTTCATTGAGTCAGTACTCTGCATTGGGTGGCCAAAGATTTGGGCTTTCACCTTCAGTCCTTCCAGTGAATACTCAGGATTGATTTCTTTTAGGATGGACTGGTTGGATCTCCTTGAAGTCCAAGGGATTCTCAAGAGTCTTGTCCAACACCACAGTTCAAAAGCATTAATTCTTTGGAACTTAGCTTTCTTTATAGTCCAACTCTCACACCCACACATGACTACTAGAAAAACCATAGCTTAGACTAGATGGACATTTGTTGGCAAAGTAATGTCTCTGCTTCTTAATATGCTGTCTAGGTTGGTCATAGCTGTTCTTCCAAAGTGAAAGCATCTTTTAATTTCATGGCTGCAATCACCATCTGCAGTGACTTTGGAGCCCCAAAAAATAAAATCTGACACTCTTTTCCTTGTTTCCCCATCTATTTGCCATGAAGTGATGGGACCAGATGTCATGATCTTAGTTTTCTGAATGTTGAGTTTTAAGCCAGCTTTTTCACTCTGCTCTCTCACTTTCATCAAGAGGCTGTTTAGTTTTTCATTTTCTGCCATAAGTGTGGTGTCATCTGCATATCTGAGGTTATTGATATTTCTCCCGGCAATCTTGATTCCAGCTTGTGTTTCTTCCAGTCCAGCGTTTCTCATGATGTACTCTGAATATAAGTTAAATAAGCAGGGTGACAATATACAGCCTTGACGTACTCCTTTTCCTATTTGGAACCAGTCTGTTGTTCCATGTCTAATTCTAACTGTTGCTTTTGACCTGCATACAGATTTCTCAGGAGGGAGATAAGGTGGTCTGGTATTTCCATCTCTTAAATAATTTTTCTCTTTGTTGTGATCCATACAGTCAAAGGCTTTGACATAGTCAATAAAGCAGAAATAGATGTTTTTCTGGAACTCTCTTGCCTTTTCCATAATCCAGCGGATGTTGGCAATTTGATCTCTGGTTCCTCTGCCTTTTCTAAATCCAGCTTGAATATCTGGTAGTTCACGGTTCATGTACTGTTGAAGCCTGGCTTTGAGAATTTTGAGCATTACTTTGCTAGCGTGTGAGATGAGTGCAGTTGTGCAGTAGTTTGAACATTCTTTGGCATTGCCTTTCTTTGGGATTGGAATGAAAACTGCCCCTTCCTAGTCCTGTGGCTACTGCTGAGTTTTCCAGTTTTGCTGGCATATTGATGGCAGCACTTTCACAGCATCATCTTTTAGGATTTGAAATAGCTCAGTTGGAATTCTATCACCTCCACTAACTTTGTTCATAGTGATGCTTTCTAAGGCCCATTTGACTTCACCTTCTAGGATGTCCTGTTCTTGGTAAGTGATCACGCAATGTTATTTTTTCCATTGGTGACTAAATATACCAGTCTTATATCTATATAAGTTCACCGGTCTAAAATGAAGCACAATATTGAAAATATATTATCTCAATATTGAAAGTGTTCCCAGTGATTCTTTAAGAAAGTGTACTAAAGTGTACTAACAATGCATTTGTTTCAGAGGAGGAGGAGGCATAAATAGGTAACTAGCTGTCTGTACCTTCTGAGGAGTTATCTCTGAACATGTATATCTTTTAGAAATTACACAAATTTAACTTATAGAAACAATAATTGTAACTCTGGTATCACTTATTTAACTATTTTAGATGGACACTTAGTATATGGATAACCATTGGATATGACACTTTGCAAGTCTTTTTTTTTTTTTTTTTTAATATTTACCTCTACGATATGCCTCTAAGACTTGAGAAAGATAATATATTTTTGGCCTTATCTATCAAGAAGATATGTTTGGGCTTCCCTCATAGCTCAGTCAATAAAGAATCTGCCTGCAATGCAGGAGACCCCTGTTCAATTCCTGGGTCGTGAAGATCCCCTAAAGAAGGAAATGGCAACCCACTCCAGTATTCTTGCCTAGAGAATCCCATGGACAAAGGAGCATGGCAGGCTATAGACCACAGTGTTTTTTAAAAAAGTACATTGTCTTAGACACTGAAACAAATATTTAATAATATATTTCATTTTTAGCAACAGCTTTATTGAAATATAATTCACATACCATACAATTCAGCCATTTAAAGTGTGAAATTAAATGGTTTTTATTTTGCTTACAGATTGTGCAATGATCAGCACAATTAATTTTAGAGAAATTGTATTATCCTCTGCCCCAAGAAACTCTGTACCTCTTAGGAGTTACTGTGTCCCTCAAAACTCCCTTGACCTAGGAAATTACAATATCCTGTGTCTATAGATTTTCTTATTCTTAAATTTCATGTAAATGAAACATATAATGTGTGGTCTTTTGTGATTCCTTTCACTTAGCATAAGGTTGTCAAGATTCATCTGTGTTGTAGCATGTATCAGTACTTCATTTCTTTTTTTATTCTTAAATAATATTCCATTTTATGGATATAACTAGACATTTGTCCAAATAAAATATGCAGTGGACAATAGCACTTGAAGAGTTCCTTAACTCAGATGGTAAAGAATCTGCCTGTATTGTGGACTGACTTTGATCCCTGAGTCAGAAAGAGCCCTTGGAGAAGGGGGTGGCTACCCACTCCAGTACTCTTGCCTGGAGAATTCCTTGGACAGAGGAGGCTTACAGTTCAGTCCATGGAGTCACAAAGAGTCAGACACAACTGAGTCACTAACCCTTTCACTATTTCAAATGCAAATCAGAACTACAGTGAGAGATCACTTCACACTCACTGAAAAGACAGATATTAATACTTGTTGGCAAGGATGTGGAGAAATTGGAACCCTCATGCTCTGCTGTGGGAATACAAAACTAGCTGCTTTGAAGACAGCCTGGTACTTACTCAAAAGGTTAAATATATAGTCACCATATGACTCAGCAATTCCACTCCTAGGTATATATCCATGAGAAATGAAAACATACGTCCCCACAAAGCTTGAATGTTCATAGCAGCACTATTCATAATAGCTAAAAAGTGGAAACATTTTGAGGTGATTTTGCTACTGACTCTAAAGGGGAGGGATGCTTGCTTGAGAATAAAAACAAAATACCATCATATTTGATTAATATTAAGTATTGGTAGAACAATCAAGGAGCTATTTCCTCTGATTGACATTGGGTACTTATGAGAATAAAGGTGTAACTAAATCCGTGAATAAGATCTCAGAGGAAACAAGTTAGAAAGGAAGATGAGAAGATTTAAGCCTAAGCTTGAGAGGACACTGTGGGCATTGTGCTCTAACTCTTGAAAAACAGGTAAGTGACTTAAAAGAGTTAGTGAGAGCCTACTTCCTTATCTAATCTTTTGGAATAGTTTATGCAGTGGGAGAGCTTGATTTATTACTGTTTTTAACTCTATATTTCTAATATTTTATTTCCAGTCCCACTGGAATTGTATAAAGCATCAAATGTGTTAATGTTTATGAAATTACTTTGCAACCCATAAGGCACTATATAAGGTAGAATATTACTAATTATGGAGGAAGCGCCTTTTATATATTACTATGAATTTATCTGAATTATTTTTTTGTGTTGATAATCAAATTAGTGTTTATTACTATCATATGAAAATTAAAGATACCCAGGAAAAGTTGATGTTTAAAATAGAATTCTTGAAACTTTAGGCCTGAGTCCTACTTGAGAAGAACCAATACAATTTTCCTAGTAAACAAAAGTTTAAGCGTTGGTTGTGACAGCAATT
The DNA here is from genome assembly GCA_006408695.1 of Aepyceros melampus. NCBI lineage: Eukaryota > Metazoa > Chordata > Mammalia > Artiodactyla > Bovidae > Aepyceros > Aepyceros melampus. Next base: position 72,618 of record SJXQ01004028.1, read on the forward strand.
TACCTACTATCTTGCCTGGAAAATGTCATGGACAGAGGAGCCTGGCGGGCTATAGTCCATGGGGTTGCAAAAAGTCACACGCAACTGAGCAGAGAGCAGAGCAGAGAGAGAGAGAGAAAGATTATAGCACTTTCTGTACATCAGCTATTTGAAGCCCTTATATATATTGATCCATTTGTTTTTTTTCAACAGTTCTAAGAGGCAGACAGTATTATTATCACCATTTTGTAAATGAGGGAGGTGAGGAGCAGACTGGTTAACCTGCCCTAGATCACACAGCTAGTAAGTAGCAGAGCAAGACTGGCAGAAGGGCAGTATTGTTCCTGAGCCTGTGTTATTAATCGTTCACGCTTCTGCTCTTGTTTTACATGCTATGGCAGCGTTGCTCTGTGCATACATCAGAGTTCTGGACCACCTCTATAGAGCAGATCAAGAGCATTTTCCTCAAGAGAAGCTTCTAGGATTAGCAAGCATTCTCTTTATCTTGAATTGCTCACTAGAAGCTCGGAGTCAAACAGTATAATTTCACAGTTCGGACAATCCATAAAGATCATCTTATCCATCTTCACTCATTTAATAGATAAGGAAATTAAAGTTTAGACAGACTGTGTGGTCTATGATCATATTGCTTATTGTGAGTTTTTTCCTTAGGCTACTAATTAAATGACTGCTGGGTTAATCAAAGCTTGTTCCCTATCAAATATTTACTGTGAAGTTGCTACGTGGTTGTAGGGTAGGATACTTACTAGATGTTATAGTGTGTATTGTTTTCAATGGTAATACAATAAACTATGTTGGTAAGTCATATAATAATAATATCTTTCTAATAGGGAGAATTTACTGCAATAGACTACAACTTTCAGAGTGACTGTGGATGTGTACAGTATATCTGTGGTAACTATGTATTTGAAACTTTTAAATGATAATCATATTATTGGTATATGTTATTCACTATTAAAATTAAAATTAATTTAATTTTTAAAAATTAAAAATTAAATCAATTTTAATTTTCAAAAAATTAAAAATTATTTTTGAGATTATATTACACATTTTAAGCCATTTGCCAGTTTTTTAGTATAAAAGTATACTTTTTATTTTTTAATTTCCTCTTGTGTAATATTCCTAAATGTTCTGAGAAACTTCATAAGTGAAGTTGCTCAGAAACTTATAACAAAACATAAAAATGATTATTTTTCAGAGGCTTCACAGAATTTAAAATTAATGCCAAGGTTCTTTTTTCTGTATATAATTTAATTTAAAAATAGATAACATCTAAAAGTGAGAGACTTTTGTTCACTCTTTTATAATTATCGATGTTAACACTGTATGGCATAAGGTTGATTTTTCTATGAAACAACAAGTCTTCATATTAAGTAGGTTAATAGAAAATAAACAGTTGTTCAATATCTTGAAACTCTGGTATTTTTATATGAGAGAAGAATTAAATCCAGCGTTGGCAAGGCACAAAGAGTTATTCCAGCCTACCTAAAGCCACCTTCAAAGATGTAATAGCACAGTGTATCAGCTACCTTTATCGTAAAGGATGACTTATATAATTATATATTTTGCAGCACAATAAAAGTGAAAATTTTTCTCTCAAAATAACAAACATGAAATGTTACACAATACCTTTATGAAGAGGCCTACTGTTATTGATTTATATTTTTGCCTTCATTTATATCCATTCCCTCAAATTGTCATGTTATGTTTCCAGAAGAGGGAACAGCAAGTAGCTTGATGATTACTTTAAGCTAAAATTCTAGAATCTGCTATATATTATAGCTTTTAGAGAAAGTTCAAACAGTAAATAGTAGTTGAGTTTATATATAATTTCTTACGTATGTTAAGGAATAAATGTCACATTCATTATTAAGTGAACTCTTGAGCTATTATAATATATAAAGTTAAAGATCTTTATTGATTTTCAAAAATTTCAAATTGCAATAAAAACATAGTCTTAAATAAAAGTTCTATTGATTGATTAATACAAAACCTGAATATTGTACTTTTTGTTGACTTTTTAATTTTTTCTTAGAAAAGGATGATGTGTGTGTATTTCAAGAAATATCAGTATTGAATCCTGGCCAATCTATGATAAAATATTTGGAAGGGGATTTTTGTTACATGGTAGAGTGTCTTGAAGAAAAAGATAACCATACGGGCTTCCACACTTTGAACTTTACAATGGTAATTGTTCAAAAGAATGTGATATTGTAAGTATTTTTTCTAAGTCATTCTGGTACAAGTTCATTAATCTTAAAATGGCAGCTGTAGAATTTGAACAAGTAAATATAATTTAAAAATATACACTTGAATAGTGCTTTAATAATCTATTAATTTATAATGTATCTATATAATACAGTATCCTTTTCCTGTGTATAACCTTGAATTTCAGAAGTCTTATTTTTCTATACAGCTTGTTTGACCTGAGCTTTTTACATCTTCTTGATAATCTTTTCTGCTAGGTGTAAAGGTTAACAACTACTTTACCTCTAATACAGCTATATTATTTGACGTGCGTGCCTCAAATTCAACCTTAGAAATGCTTACAGATATTCTAAGGGAGCATAATTTTTAAAATTTATTGTTAATTGGAGGATAATCACTTCACAATGTTGTGTTGGTTCCTGCCATACATCAACATGAATCAACCATAGTATGGATACGTCCTCTTCCTCTTGACCCTCCCTCTGAGAGCATATGTTATAACGGGAAGCACTTTCAGAACTAATTCATTAAAAATATCAGTACTGCTGTTGGCTAATTCAAATTATTATTACCATGCACAGCACCAGGTGTATACTCCACCTCCAAGTGATTATGATTGTTGTGGTACCTGCAAAAATATATCCTGCAAATTTCAAATGGAAAATGGAACAACAGTTATATATGAGGTACGAATTACTTCGTCCCTAAAATGTATTGCTCTGGAGGGTAGCTCTCTGTGCTATTTTCCAAATAAGGTGTTCACATAAATTTGAAAAATCTCTCTCACACACACAGTATTCCACACACAATAAGCACACCCATGCAGAGCACACTTGCAATACACAAGACATAGTTAACATTTTAAAGTCCACGATTCCTTTTGCGAAGGAGCATATTTAACTGCTTTCTCAAACTTATTTTATCAGAGATCCTTACTTTCCCCCCAGATGTTAGGAATGGGCTTTGAGAAATGTTGATTTCTAATCATTAGAACAAAGGAAAAAGTGTTATTTTATTCACCTATTTGAAATGAAGCATTTTAACAAAAGTCTGAAACTCAAGATGTTAGTACTTTATTATTTCAGGTATTGAAGACTTCAGTCAGTAAATATAAGAAAAGATTTAAGATATTTGAAAATTTTAAAAAGAAGATTTCAGGAATAATGAATGCTGTATCACATCTTTCCTCAATATAATAATTATTCAGAATTCTTCCATTATCTCATAATAACTCTATGGAGGTTTGCAGACTGACCTACTCTTTCTCATTTTTAGAACAGAAGAAGGGAAGCATGTAATTTTAGTACAGTTATTAGTGATGTCATCAGATTTAGGAGGGTCACAAATTCTGATGATAATTTGCATTACCTGAGGATAGTCCCAATTTATTATTGCTATTCTTAAGTTTTTGCCATTAATAGTTTAATTATATGGAGGTATTATTTATGGTATTCTTAATTACATGGAATTAACTATATACCCAAAAGAAAAACAGATTTCTCCAATCCTGTGCATTTTACTAAGTAAGAAAAAGTTAACAGTTATCTTATTTTATAACAATATAACATGCTTGTTGTCCGTTTGTTTTATAATTATGTGTAAATAGTGTTATTGATTTAAATAATGATATTATTTATCTGTTTAATCATAGTAATATTTCTGCTTCATATTATATTTTTTAAAGAGGGAGTCTTGAAAAAGCAAGCTTATAAAAATGATGAGGAGACAGGTGTCAGTGACAGAAAATGAATCAGAGGATACTTGAAAATATAGAGTAATGTGGGGATTTTAGTAAAGAGCAACATGAACTCTACAGATATCAATAATCCAGGAACTATTGGTGTATATAATCAGTATTCACAGTGATAACCCTGATATTTAAATAACAGATTAAATTATGTTTAGAATATTTATTGTGAACACAAGTAATATAGGTAAATATTCATCGAGATTGTTATAATAACTCTTGGCTCTTTCAAACATAAGTTTTATTTATCTAGAAATCTAATTCCTATGGAACAACTATTTTGCATTCCATATAAATTAGAAGCTACTATTTGAATTGAATATTTGAATTAATATTTGATTTGAATGTTTTATCTTCTTTTAGACCTGGACTTGTAGATCTTTTCCAGCTGAGGTTCATAGAGGACCTGAAGACATTTATAAATTAAAATAGAATCTACAGAAAAGGAAGCTTGTCAGAAATTTTGCTGGTCCACAAGGAATCTTCAAGTCAGAGTTTGACTAACATTTTAAAATTCGGGTTATAAAAAATATATAGATTAACAATTACAGCCTAATAGTTATATTATAATTAGTTTCAGCTGATTTTATTTGTAAATAGGAATTCTGAAATCAGGAGTGAAATAAACAGTTACTATCTTAAAAATTTGTTAAAGAATAGGGACACATTTTAAAGTAACCAGAAGGTATAGAAAACTAGAACTGTGGGTGAATAGTCACTATCATCCAAAGATTTTAAAATTTTTTGTTGATAAGGGAGTAGAAGAAAAAACAAACCAGCCTCAAGTGAGGAGTCATACTAACTAATATGATTTGTTGTTTTATAATTAGTGAGGGAATATTAGAGCAAGACCTTTGACACTTGGCCAAATTAGATAATTAATTTTGTAGTAGAAAAAGATGCTGAGTTGCTTCTTTCCTCTATTGTTTTGTTCCACATTTACATCTCAGTTCTAGTATGAAACCAAACACACCCACTCACGTGCCACATACATGTATTTTTAATCGTTTTAGATAAGTTTAAGTACAGCTCCAGACAGAAATTTTATGTCACAAGAAGCTCTCTAAATCTTGACTTGTAATTCAGCAAGATACGAAACATTCTACTTATGAAACGTGGCAGATTTTAATAAGCAAGCAGAATCTCTCTCTTTTGTTTTTAGGAGGGGAGCACCTGGCACTATAATTGTACAACATTTGAATGTGTTAAGACTGAGGAAGGGGCAGTGATTCTTAACTACAGTATGGTCTGTCCACCTTTTAATGAGACTGAATGCAAAATGGTTTGTACTTTATTATAGCAAGAAAATTTAGCATTAAATATAATTTCAAAAATGTACATTAATATGTTTTTCAAGGTCATGCATACATGTTTTTTTTTATTTTGGTAAATGTTTTATTTTCATATATACATAAAAGCTTGATTATATTTCCTATTTGACAGTTTGAGTTGTATATGGCACTCCAAATAATTTTGACTCTCCCCGAATGGACATGATACTATCTCTGGGTTTTTAATATGTAGACTAAAGGATTATTGAAAAACCTTTTGATTAGCCTACTTAGCCTCTCTTTCAATATGGATTAATAAACTAATTGATCTGAACTTGGCCAAGTTTCTCTTTCTTAAACCCACAGCAGATTTTTGATGTCATTTTCTTTTCAATGCATGCTGGCTTAAGGGAGGCCATAGTTTCTCTAAGCAGGGGCCACTGTGAAGCTCTGCTTACGCCGGAGGATAGCTGATCCTTCAGCTTCGCTTTTCCAATTCCTTATTCTCCCAGAGAAGAGCCCGCTGGGACAGTAGATTTTTGAAAGTCACATAGTATTTTAAAAAGATTCTTTGTAGCCTTAATTATTTAGGAAATAATAATCCCTAATGAAAAGTAAACTTTACTCTGTTGTGTGAGGCAATATTTTTCTTTCAGTGTAAAGAAATAGCATGATTTCACTGATTTTTTTCAACATGTGCCCTTTTAGTGATGATGGTTAGCTAGGTGGCTGAATAACAAGATACAATATGTGCCAAGGTAATAGAATTTTAGCTCTTTAAAGAATCTTAGGCATCATTTTATTTCACAGATCCATTTTTATAGAATAAATTATTCTTTTATTTGAATTATAATTAGCGAGTTACTAAAAGCAATCAGGCAATTATGGTAAGAATTCCAAAAGATAATCAATGACATTTTCTTAATTTAGCCTTTAGCAAGAGTCATTCAGAAGTAGAAGATTTGTTTAAAATAATAAAATATTAGAGGAAAAGAGATATCATTTTAATGTTCAGTTATATACAGGAACTCAGTCTAGTCTTAAAAAGTAGTTATTTCAAGGAGTCTAAAAAATACACTGATCTCTGTTTAGAGTACCTCTCGACTTGGTAAGAAAATCTTTTATTTTAAATGTGTTCTTTTAAGTAAGTTAATCTTTTTGTACTCTTTTTCATATTACTTATGAAGAAATACCAATATTTTAAAAATTTAAAATATCTGCTCCTAATTTTAAAAATAAAAATTGTTATTAGATATAGTTGTTTCAATCCTTTTTCTATAAAAGTCTTTGTGATATTTAGTAAATATATTGAAAAGTTAGTTTTTTATTTCTAATCTAGGAGGAAATGACCAAACATTGAGTTTAACACTATGCCTTCTCTCATCCTAGAATGAAGGGATTGTGAAGCTTTATAATGAAGGCTGTTGCAGGATCTGTAAGTGAGGACAAATTATATACATTAATTTGATTAGTTTTAATTGTTCAGATTATGATTTTTCTCATAAGAGTCACTTATGTTGCAATGAGGGAAATGTATTTTTTAATGTATATTATTTAAATGTTTTTATGGCAAGTGGTTGATTATTTTGTAATTTAGTCTTTATTTTCTGGAACATAAACATAGTTTTTAATTTAGGTGAATTCTAATCTAAATTTAATTTAAATATTAGAAATGTCTTTCTTGCTGCATTTCTCAAAAGGTACAGCACAGAATTTCAGTAGGGTTTAAGTTTAAAAAGTGCTCTATGGTCAAATGTGCTTTAAACTACACAAAATTGTTATGAGACTCCAATAAGGACATAGAGAGTATGATATTTTCCAAACCTATTTGAACAAATCTATGGTTCTGTATAATTAATACATTTGAGAAATACCAATTTAGTGAGTTATATTTAAATAATATGTATATAAAATATCCCATAAATATAAATAAACTCATATTTATACATAAGTTTATATTTATTTGAATTATATGGTTTATTTCATAGTGCTTTATAACACCCTTGAAGAGTGTTCAAAGTAGAGGAAATGGCAAAGTGCAGTCATAGCACAGGGATGAAAGTAATAAAAGAGATAAAGACATTAAAGGTCATGTTAAAGATGAAATAGAACAGAGGGGTATTTGTGCAATTTTTATTTGTATGCTTATGAATTTATTTTTCAACTACTCATGAGTTTATGTCAAGATAAAAGTAGAAGTGTTAGAAAGCTTGGCATAAACAGTAATTTTAATATTGTTTAGAGAAGCTTTTGGGAAAAAGACTTCAACATGATTCAAGTTAATAATGCCATTGTGTAACATTGGATACTTAGTCACAAGAATTCTATAACCCCATGTTTTATTATTAGAGAGGTGAGCCTATTTATGTTATCTGAGGGCAGACAAGGGAATATCTGTTTGACTGACCATATTACTACTATTGATGTCAGCCACATGCCAACAGTCTATTAAACCCATTGCAGATAACACTGCAACCAAGTCTTCACCACAGTTCTGGGAAGTATGTGGGGAAATAGGTATGATTTCCCTTACAGTTGAGGAAATGAAGGTTCAGAAAAGTAGATTACACTCATAATCAGTGATAGTCCTAAGTCTCTCCAGTGCCTGGCCTCAGGATCGTTCAGTGTGGCCCAGCTCCTTAGGTTGCAGAATCATTAACAAGCTGCCTCATTTTCTCTATCTGATGTGTAAGAACCTGTGAAGTAGTTTCTGCTTTGGGATTAGAGAACCCCTGTCTGTAGTCTGGAGAAGGCAATGGCATACCACTCCAGTACTCTTGCCTGGAAAATCCATGGATGGAGGAGCCTGGTAGGCTGTAGTCCATGGAGTCGTGAAAAGTCGGACGCAACTGAGACTTCACTTTCACTTTTCACTTTCATGCATTGGAGAAGGCAATGGCAACCCACTCCAGTGTTCTTGCCTGGAGAATCCCAGGGACGGGGGAGCCTGGTGGGCTACCGTCTCTGGGGTCACACAGAGTCGGACACGACTGAAGTGACTTAGCAGCAGCAGTCTGTAGTCTTTGCTTTTGGGTGACCAGGCTTTATCAGAAAGACTGCAGATGTTGGTTATTATCATAGGTACTATGCTAAATACCTGTGTTACAGTTATAAAGACACTGAGAAATGAATAGAAAATGGCTCTTGGCACAAACAAATTCAGTCAACTAGGATGTTCTAGTTTCATTTATTGAATGAATGACCATAAATTCTTGTTGAGCGCCTCTCATGTAGCAGACACTCTTATCGGTACTGGGACTATGATAGAGGATGAAACAACCTCTGCCTGCTTAGTGCATGTCATCAAGAAGGGGCATAAACAATAACTGGTAAATATACACCATTATATCAGGTACTGACAAATGGTGTAAAGAACAACAGTTAAGATACAAGGGATGGAGAGGGAGGGGAATTCGGTTGTTCATTTAAGTGGGTGATTAGAGAATGCCTCTTTGATGAGGTGTCAATTGAGTAGAGACTGAATGTCCTTGGGAGCCAGCCGGGAAGAGTGAAGGGTGTTCAAAGTGGAGGAGGTGGCCAAGTGCAGTCATAGCATAGGGGTTAAAGTGATAGAAGAGGATAGGGTCCTATAGGTCATGTTAAAGATGTTTCTTTCTTGACTAGTCTTTCTTTTAAAACTTGTATGACAATAAAAGTGTTAATGAAGTAAAAAGTAATGAAGTAATGAAGTAATGAAGTGTGAAAGCATCGTAAGACACGAAACAGCTTGCCCTCTGTCACCAACACTGAGTCTCAGGCCATGCTGTAGTTGGGAGGTCCAGGAATGAGAACCACCAAGTATAAGAGACTGTGTTGCTCAGTCATGTTGGACCCTTTGAAATCCCATGAACTGCAGCACGCCAGGCTTCCCTGTCCTTCACCATCTCCTGGAGCTTGCTCAGACTCATGTCCATTGAGTCAGTGATGCCATCCCACATACATCTCATCCTCTGCCATCCCTTCCTGCCTTCAATCGTTCCTAGCATCAGGGTCTTTTATAATGAGGCAGCTCTTCTCATTAGGTGGCCAAAGTTTTAGAGCTTCAGCTTCAGTATCAGTCCTTCCAATGAATATTTAGGATTGATTTCCTTTAGGATGGACTGGTTTGATCTTCTTGAGTCCAAGGGACTTTCAAGAGTTTTCTCTAACACCACAGTTTAAAAGCATCAATGCTTTGGTGCTCGGCTTTCTTTATGGTCCAGCTCTCACATCCATGCATGACTACTGGAAAAACCATAGCTTTGACTAGACCTACATTTGTCAGCAAAGTAATGGCTCTGCTTTTTAATATGCTGTCTAGATTGGTCATAGCTTTTCTTCCAAGGAGCAAGTGTCTTTTAATTTCATGGCTGCAGTCACCATCCACAGTAATTTTGGAGCATAAGAAAATAAAGTCTGTCACTGTTTCCCTTATTTCCCCATCTGTTTGCCATGAAGTGATGGGGCTAGATGCCATGATCTTAGTTTTCTGAACGTTGAGTTTTAGGCCAGCTTTTTCACTCTCCTCTTTCATCTTCATCATGAGGCTCTTTCCATTCCTCTTCACTTTCTGCCATAATGGTGGTGTCATCTGCATATCTGAGGTTATTGATATTTCTCCCAGCAATCTGGATTTCATCTGTATTTCAGCCAGCCTGGCATTTCACATGATGTATTCTAGATATAAGTTAAATAAACAGAATGACAATCAATATACAGCCTTGACATACTCCTTTCCCAATTTGGAACCATCCATTGTTCCATATCTGTGTCTAGCTGGTGCTTCTTGACCAGCATACAGGTTTTGCAGCAGACAGGTAAGGTGGTCTGGTATTCCCATCCCTTTCAGAATTTTCCACAGTTTTTGTGATCCATACAGTCAAAAGCTTTAGCATAGTCAATGAAGCAGAAGTATGTTTTTCTGGAATTCTCTTGTTTTTTCCATAATCCAGCGGATGTTGGCAATTTGATCTCTGGTTCCTCTGCCTTTTCTAAATCCAGCTTGTACATCTGGAAGTTCTCAGTTCATATACTGTTGAAGCCTGGCATGGAAAACTTTGCTAGCATGTGAAATGAGTGCAATTGTGTGGTAGTTTGAACATTCTTTGGCATTGCCCTTCTTTGGGACTGGAATGAAAACTTAACTTTTCCAGTCCTGTGCCACTGCTGAGTTCCAAATTTGCTGGCATATTGAGTGCAGCCCTTTCACAGCATCATCTTTCAGGATTTGAAATAGCTCAACTGGAATTCCATCATCTCCACTAGCTTTGTTTGTAGTGATGCTTCCTAAGGCCCACTTGACTTCACATTCCAGGATGTCTGGCTCTAGGTGGGTGATCACACCATCGTGGTTATCTGGGTCATGAAGATCTTTTTTGTATAGCTCTTCTTGCCACCTCTTCTTAATATCATCTGCTTCTATTAGGTCGATATCATTTGTGTCCTTTATTGAGCCCATCTTTGCCTGAAATGCTCCCTTGATATCTCTGATTTTCTTGAAGAGGTCTCTAGTCTTTCCCGTTCTGTTGTTTTCCTCTATTCTTTGCACTGGTCATTTAAGAAGTTCCTTGTGTGCACCAGGACCAAGGGAGAGAAGCAGTGATCCCCACAAGAGACTGAGCCAGACCTGCCTTTGAGTGTTTGAGTGTCTCCTGCAGAGACATAACTCGGCCAATGACCTGCTGCAGGGACAGGGGCTCTGGCTTCAACAGACCTGGGAAACACCGTGTGTGGCAAAAGTCCTCTTGGAGATGGTTGCCATTAGCGCCACTATAGAGCTGCTGAGCAGACGGCCCATAAACTGGAGAACAGTTAACACCAAAAAAATTCTCACACTGTTGAAAAGTTGTAGGGCCTACAACAGATTTCCCAGCCTGGGCATCTGGCAAAAGGACTGAGAACCTCCAGGGGAACAGAATCTTGGAGGGCACAAACAAAACCTTGCGCACACCAGGACCCAAGACAAAGGACCAGTGTCCTCACGAGAGACTGAGCCAGACTTGCCTATGAGTGCCTGGGAGTCTCCAGCAGAGGTATGGGTTGAGAGTGGCCTGCTTCAGGGTCAAGGGTACTGACTACAACAGTCTTAGGAGCAGTAGCGTGCTGGCATAAGTGCTGTTGAAGGAAATCACCATTACCTCCGTTACCCCATCAGCAGAAAATTGGATTAAAGATTTATTGAGATAGCCTTGCCCACCAGAGCAAGACCCAGTTTTCCCCACAGCCAGCCCCTCCCATCAGGAAGCTTCCACAACAGGAAGCTTCCACAAGCCTCTCATCCTCATCCATCAGAGGGCAGACAGAATGAAAACCACATGTGAATCACAGCCTTGTCTAACTCAGTGCAACTATGACATGTAGGGCCACCCGAGATGGACAGGTCATGGTGGAGAGTTCTGAAAAACTGCGGTCCACTAGAGAAGGGAATGGCAAACCACTTCAGCATTCTTGCCTTTAGAACCCCATGAACAGCATGAAAACACAAAAATAGGAGACTGCAGAGGAGACATAAAGAGATTGGGGGAAACCAGTGTGTGCTCTTGGAGCCAAGTGCAGAAAGTGTATCCAGGAGGAAAGACTGATGGATTGACACAAATGCTGCTGAGAAGTCAAGTAGGAAGAGAACAGACATAACCTTTGAATACAGCAACTGAAGGTCATGGATGACAAGAACAGCTTAATTTCAGGCAATCTTGCTACCCATCTATACTTCAACCAGAGTAGCTTAACTTTTATATACTTCACATCTTGGGATTTCATACAAACATTTATTTTGAACAAAGATTTTGTGACTAAACTCACTTGAAAATTGGAGCTCTAACTCCAGTCTTTTGCAAATAAGGAAACTCAGCAGAATGGTTTAATGGCTTTCCTGAAGTGACAAAGCAAATTCTTAATAGTAACAGAGTGAGATAAAAACCTTGGTTGTTTTGCATCCTGATTCAGGGATTACATCCACTATCATACAGCATTAAATATATATTATTGGGTATATTATCAAGTGATAATCCATCATGCACACAGAGGCATAATAATATATTACTTCATATAAGGCATTTTAATTAGAAATTGTGACATCATTTCAGAGCCATAAAATCAAGTATGAGTCATCCATACATTTCAACATGGTTGGTAACAATTCAGTTACATTTTTGCATAATTTTACATTAATATCCATTAAGATAAAGTGATCTTAAATCTATCCTTTATATTTTAAAAGAGATTTATATATGTATGTATGCCTTAATTATGTACATGTATATTTACCTCTATATAACATGGTTGATTTTTTTATGTATAATATTAAAATATACACTGCACACGCAGATTGATGTTAGCATTACTCCATGTGTAGAATATGTTTGATTTATGATAATAATTATTGTAAGACAATAAGGTAAAGAGATAAATATAAGGCTAGAAAATATGTGAGAAAATCTATTTAGAAATTGAAAATAAATATTGAACATAAACTGCTGCTGCAGCTGCTAAGTCGCTTCAGTCGTGTCCGACTCTGTGCGACCCCATAGACAGTAGCCCACCAGGCTCCCCCATCCCTGGGATTCTCCAGGCAAGAACACTGGAGTGGGTTGCCATTTCCTTCTCCAATGCATGAAAGTGAGAAGTAAAAGTGAAGTCGCTCAGTCGTGTCCGACTCTTAGCGACCCTGTGGACTGCAGCCTAGCAGGCTCCTCCGCCCATGGGATTCTCCAGGCAAAAGTACTGGAGTGGGGTGCCATTGCCTTCTCTACATAAGAGTAAAATTTCAACTATCTCTATAGAAATATATTTCATATAAATATGTTTTCAATTATAAATATATTCATATGTTTAATTGAATTAAGAAACAATTTGACATGAACCTTTGGATGAATAAATACATTCTATATTTTATCAGGTAAACGAGAAGAAAGAATATGCCAGAAAGTGATTATTAAGTCAATTATAAGGAAGCAGGACTGTATAAGTCAAAGCTCTGTAAGTGAAATATAATTTGTTATGTAAAGGGTCTATGTCTTTCCAGAAGTATATGTGTGTCATCACTGGTAAGTTTATAAGCAAACAAAATGCCAACCCTTAAAATATTTAACTTTGAGATTATCCCTACACTCTAATAGTGAAATGTTCTGTTTGTGAAGAAGTATGAATTTATTCTTGGCATAAATAATTAACAGTTATGAATGATGATTTCAATCCAGAGAGATGGAAATTTAAATCTAAATATACTGACCACATATTATCCTAAGTATGTAATTTTAATTAGCAAAAATAGTCTTATGTCTAAGTTTGCCCACTTTTATAAGACCTATGTGATTCTGTAGTCTACTTAGTTGTGATATAATACAACTTAAGTAGAATCATTAGATTGTGATTAATACATTCCCCAGTTATGTGTGCACATTTCATACTTTGAGTTATGTCAGATTGCCATCTTGGACAATCAATATGCTACCTTTGGTTTAGTTCAGTTGTTCAGTCCTGTCCAACTCTTTGCAACCCCATGAACTGCAGCATGCCAGGCCTCCCTGTCCATCACCAACTCCCAGACTTACTCAAACTCATGTCCATTGAGTCAGTGATGCCATCCAGCCATTTCATCCTCTGTCATCCCCTTCTCCTCCTGCCTTCAGTCTTTCCCAGCATCAGGGTCTTTTCAAATGAGTTAGTTCTTCTCATCAGGGGGCCAAAGTATTGGAGTTTCAGCTTCAGCATCAGTCCTTCCAATGAATATTCAGGACTAATTTCCTTTAGGATGGACTGGCTGGATCTCCTTGGAGTCCAAGGGACTCTACCTTAGTGGAATCAATATCACTGTTTTAAAAGTTTTAAGACATTTTTCTCATTGTCTCTCCTTACAGATAAATGTTGCATCTTGTGATGGAATATGCCCATCAGCTACCATATATAACATCAATATTGAGAGCCATCTGAGATTCTGTAAGTGTTGCCGTGAAAATGGGGTGCGCAATTTGACCGTGCCACTCTATTGCTCAGGCAATGGCACTGAAGTCCTGCACACTCTCCAGGAACCTATAGACTGCACGTGCCAGTGGAATTAAACTCTTGGATTCCAAGAACTCTATGCAACATCATAAGGTCAAATGGATCTAACTTTTATCAGCTCTTTTTAAGGCACCTGGCAGATTTACACTGTTTAATAATATGTATTTTTCAGACTATTGGATATGGAAGTTTCACACTTGCTGCAAAATCTATACAATTTCCAAGAAAAATTAGGTTTATTGATTCGTCTATTTTACAGAATCAAATGAACTTAAAGTGTTCAGCTGAAATTCTGTTATGTATATAACTGCAACATGAAATTATATTCTCTTCTATTAGAAAGTTGTTTTGCAGGATTCTTTCACTTTCACTCAATTTTTATTTGTTTTTGTTTTTTAAAAGTTTGTCATAAATATTAAAATTAAGATACTCTTTTATTGCTAGTGTTTATTCTGGCAAATGTAATCAGCTAATAGTGACACATCTAATTTGGATAGTCGTAAAGAGCGGTCTGCTTAGAGACAGATCATAGAACAATAGAATTTTAGATTATTTAAATTGAGTGGACATTAAGGATGCAATTGCAACTTTCCCTTAGTTTGCAAGTTTATCACATAACCAGAGAAGCTGTGTGACTTGTACAAATTCATTTGGTGTAATAACATAATGAATTCATGTTAACAGTTGGATTCAGTCTACATCTGTTACCTTCCAGTAATGTGTTCTTTTCTTTTGAACAGTATGGTAAGGTGTGTATCACAGAACCTTTTATTGTTAAAGAGTTTGCTTTGCCTAGAATTAAGAATTTTAAATTCAGTGCCTTTAAAAAAAGGAAAAATGCCACCCATACATATGTATATACATCTGTGTAATAGTTACCTGAATAATAAGGAATGGGGAAATATAGCATCAGTTGCTGAATAGAGGAGAGAGATCTTGGGTTTTTATTTTTATTTTTTCTTTACCATCAAAACTGTTTTAAAATAGGTTGTTATTATTTAATGTTTAGTTAGCTATTTACTATCTCATAGATGTCTGGTTTCTGAGATGTATTCAGTATTTGCCTAACTACTGAAGTTGCATGGTATTTTTCTGTTCATGTTGCTAATTTGCCAATGAAGGATGAAATAAAGTTGTTCGAATGTATTAATAATTCTACAATGGAATGCTGTACTTTAAAAATACAGATTATTGACATTTGCAATGAATATATTCTGAAATTTTTACAAATCTCCCAATTCTTTGCCACTCATAATGTATAGTTATATTGATTTTATCTGTAAAAAGGAGAGGAATGCCTCACTTAGTATGATTGTTGTGAGGATCAAATGAAGTCAAGCATCAGTGAGAGAACAGTAAAATTGTACTGAAAAGCAGATGTGGGAGCCTGGTGGACTAGGCTGAGCTAGGTGATTTGGTTCTATTTCAAAATCATGCTACCCAGAAAAATTACAACAGGTTAGATATTTGGGGCCTCTGAGGTTACTTAGAAATGGATAAAAGAATGAAATGTACATTGCATCTTCAAAGCCTCTATCTACTATATATAAAAATCGATTTTATCTTATTTATGCATAATAACACTTGGAGGTATTCTGTCTAAGACATTAACATTTCAATATTTGTTGACTCCTGTTAACATCTAGACTGAATCAAATGTTTTTGGTTAAAATATGTTAACACTTTGCTTAAGGGAAACTGTATGGACCTCAAATGAGGCACATAATATTGTATATTGTCTACCATGATTTCTTTATTTTCATGTTCTTTTAAATATTTACTATTATATTAAAACACTTAATTATATTTAAACACATTTGTGGGAAAAAGGGAAACTTTTTCCTAGGACTTCATAAACATTCTAAATACAACAAACATATATTGAGTACCTATGTGCCAGGCACTGTTCTAAGCTCTGAGAATATGGGCAATATAAATAGACACAGTGCTTACCCTCATGTCACTTACAGTCTAGTGAGAAAGTAGGCATGCCTGTGGAGAAAGTGCATGAAGGAGAACCCCAAATTCTTTGGAATGTAGTTCAAGGTGGCCATCAAATAAATAGAGGGGGTACAAATAGACTTTCCATAAATGGTGCTGGGACAACTGGATAGTAATCTGAATAAAGAGGTGTTAACTCAGGGTCGATGCAGTCTGAGATATGAACTTCTCCATGCAGAACAATGTAGTTTTTGACTTTTGAACTATATCTGTATCATATTTTCCTCATATTTAAGTTAGCTATAAGTATAAAGGATCTTAGAAAGGAACAGTCAGGAAAGGAGACTGGAAAGAACAGTCATAGAGCTTGGAGTTAAGCCCAGAGCCTCAGTGAAGCAGCCACAGAATCCAAGGAAATAGAAGGTGGTACAAAGGATTGGAGTTATGATCTGTCAAATGATGATGAAGAGTCATTTGATTTATAGAAATGGAATTCATTTGTGTTTCTTATTATGAACAAAAGCCAAAATGAAGTGGCGTCTTAGTTTGGGCTCGTATAATAAAACAGCATAAACTGAACAACTTAAAAACAACAGACATTTATTTCTTACGATTCTAGAGGCTGGGAAGTCCGAGATCAAGGTGCCAGCAGATTTGGCGTCTGGTAATGGTCTGCTTCTCGGTTCAAGGACAGCAGTCTTCTTGCTGTATCCTTTCCTGACAGAAGGGTTAAAGGACTTTCTGGTCTCTTATAAAAGGACACGAATCCCATTCATGGGGGCTCCGCTCTCATGTTCCATTCACTGCCCAAAGGGCTCACCTTCTAATACCATCATATGAAAGGTTAGTATTTCAACATATGAATTTTGAGGGAACGTAAACATTCCGCCCACTGCAAATGAGTTGAAAGGTGCTGAGTAGACGATTAACTGGACTCAGTATGTGCACTGTTCCTGATGTACTCATGCCTAGATTCGGTCAGATACATGCTTATGTTTCTGCAGCTGCTGGCGCTGAACCCACTCCCATCTCCATGGTAGTTTCTCCTCCCAGACAGCCTGAAGCACCGAGGCAGGAACAGCATAGCACATGTGCCGTGGGTCCAGACTCACCCGTGCGCCTCCTTGCCCCATTCTGTCCACTGTATCAGTCTTCTGGGGAGAAAGGACTGTATCCTTCCCCCATGCCTGCCATAGGGGATCTGGTTTCTCCCACCACTTATGAGCCTGGAAAAAGCACTATGCCCCCTGGTCACCCTGAAGAACTGAGAAATGCAGCCTGGGAAAAAAAGGAGGAATTAATACTCTGTGGGATAATCTTTGAACAATGAAGGACAGGTCCAGGAACCAGCAGGTAAACTGCTCACTGTCCTCCTCATCCTCAATGACTATTCCAAGATGCGTGGTTCCATTTGGCCTTTCCAGATATATCTATGTTTTTTGTAAGCAGTGGCCTGCTCTATAACAATTGGACTTGTATTAGCTTTTGTTCCTCTTCTGTCTCACTCTCCTTAAATCAGTTCCTTAAAGAGTCTTCTTCACTTCAGTAAATAACAACTGTCAAACAGCTGTCAAACTACATTAAAACTACAAGTTGTGATTTATAGCTCTTTAAATCAACAGCATTTGATTTACTGTCATGTTGGAAAGAAGAGTAAATAATAAACTCTTATATTGTTTGTGAGTGAGTGAAGTCGCTCAGTTGTGTCCGACTCTTTGTGACCCCGTGGACTTTAGCCTACCAGGCTCCTCTGTCCATGGGATTCTCCAGGCAAGAATACTGGAGTAGCTTGCCATTTCCTTCTCCAGGGGATCAGAAAAAAATATATAAAATATGCATATGAATAATTTCTATTGTTATTCTGCTGGTTTTTCTCCCTGCCTCTCCTGAACTGACATTAAATTAAGCATAACTTTTAATTTCTTTAAGGATTTTTAGTGATAGCAATTGAGAAAAAAGAACAAAGCTGGAGTTAGCATGCTGCCTTACTTCATGCTAGAAGATGAAAATTCCTCAAAAAACTAAAAATAGAACTACCATATGAACCAGCAATGCCACTGTTGGCTATATATCCTAAGAAAATGAAAACACACCCAAGAAAAAATAAACAACCCAATCAAAAAGTGGGAAAGGGACCTGAAACAGACATTTCTCCAAAGAATACATACAGATCACTAATAAACACATGAAAAGATACTCAACATCAGTCATTATTAGAGAAATGCAAATCAAAACCACAATGAAATATCATCTCACACTGGTCAGAATGGCCACAATCAAAAAGTCTACAAACAATAAATGCTGGAGAGGGTGTGGAGAAAAGAGAACCCTCTTACACTGTTGGTGGGAATGCAAACTAGTACAGCCACTATGGAGAACAGTGTGGAGATTCTTTAAAAACTGGAACTAGAACTGCCATACAACCCAGCAATCCCACTGCTGTTTATACACATGGAGGAAACCAGAATTGAAAGAGACATGTACCCCAATGTTCATTGCAGCACTGTTTACAATAGCTAGGACGTGGAAGCAACCCAGATGTCCATCAGCAGATGAATGGATAAGGAAGTTGTGGTACATATACACAGTGGAATATTACTTGGCTGTAAAAAGGAATACATTTGAGTCAATTCTAATGAGGTGGATGAAATTGGAGCCTATTATAAAGAGTGAAGTAAGTCAGAAAGAGAAACACCAATACAGTATACTAATGCACATATATACATATATATGGAATTTAGAAAGATGGTAATGACAATCCTATATGCAAAGCAGCAAAAGAGACACAGATGTAATAACAGACTTTTGAACTTTGTGGGTGAAGGTGAGAGTGGGATGATTTGAGAGAATAGCATTGAAACATGTATCTTACCACATGTAAAACAGATGACCAATGCAAGTTCAATGCGTGAAGCAGGGCACTCAAAGTTGGTGCTCTGGGACAACCCGGAGGGATAGGACGTGGTGGGAGGTGGGAGGGGCTTCAGGATGAGGGGACACATGTGCACCCATGGCTGATTCATGTAGATGTATGGCAAAAACCATCACAATATTGTAATTATCATCCAATTAAAATAGTTAATTTAAAAAAATGAAAACAAATTTGAAAAGATACATGCATTCCAATGTTCACTACAGTATTATTTACAATTGCCAAGTTATGGGAACAATCTAAGTTTCCATCCACAGTTGAATAGATAAAGAAGATGTGATACATGTGTGCAGTGGAATACTGTTGTTGTTTAGTCACTCAGTCACGTCCGACTCTCTTGTGACGTCGTGGACTGTGGCTTGCCAGGCTCCTCTGTTCATGGGATTTCCCAGGCAAGGATGCTGAAGTGGCTTGCCATTTCCTTCACCAGGGGATCTTCCTGACCCAAGAATCAAACTTGAGTCTCCTGCATTGCAGGTGGGTTCTTTGCTACTGAGCTGCTTGGGAAGCCCACGATGAAATATTGCTCAGCCATATGAAATTCTGCCATTTGCAACAATAAGCATGGACCTGGATGGTATTGTGCTTATTAAATGGTGGACAGAGAAACACACACACTGTATATTATCACTTACAGGTGGAATCTAAAGAATAAAAGAAATGAGCAAAGATAAAAAAACAGAGACAGACTCATGGATATAGAAACCAAACTAGCAGTTACCAATGAGGAAAGGAGAATAATGAGGAAAAAGATGATGGTGGGGTTTAAGAGGTACAGACTACTATGTATAAAATAAATAAGAAACAGGATGTAATATGCAGCACAGGGAATAGAGCCAATATTTTATAATAAAACTTTAAATGAAGTTTAAACTATAAAAATATTGAATCACTGTGTTGTACACCTGAAACTAATATCAGTTCAGTTCAGTTGCTCAATTGTGTCCAACTCTTTGTGACCCCATGGATTGCAGCACACCAGGCTTCCCTGTCCATCACCAATGCCCAGAGCTTGCTCAAACTCATGTCCATTGAGTTGGTGATGCCATCCAACTGTCTCATCCTCTGTGGTACCTTTCTCTTCCCACCTTTGTTCTTTCCAAGCATCAAGGTCTTTTCCAAGGAGTCAGTTCTTCGCATCAAGTGGCCAAAGTATTGGAGCTTCAGTTTCAGCATCAGTCCTTCCAACGAAAACTCATCCTTTAGGATGGACTGGTTGGATCGCTTTGCAGTCCAAGGGACTCTCAAGCATCTTCTCCAACACCACAGTTCAAAAACATCAATTCTTCGGCGCTCAGCATTCTTCACAGTCCAACTCTACATCCATACATGACTACTGAAAAAACCATAGCTTTGACTAGACAGAACTTAATTGGCAAAGTAATGTCTCTGCTTTTTAATATGCTGTCTAGGTTGGTTATAACTTTTCTTCCAAGGAGCAAGTGTCTTTTAATTTCAAGGCTGCGGTCACCATCTGCAGTGATTTTGGAGCCCCCCAAAATAAGCCTGTCAGTTTCCACTGTTTCCCCATCTATTTGCCATGAAGTGATGGGACCAGATGCCATGATCTTCGTTTTCTAAATGTTGAGTTTTAAGCCAAATTTTTCACTCTCCTCTTTCACTTTTATTAAGAGGCTCTTTAGTTCTTCTTTGCTTTCTGCCATAAGGGTGGTGTCATCTGCATATCTGAGGTTATTGATATTTCTCCTGCCAATCTTGGTTCCAGCTTGTGCTTCATCCAGCCCAACATTTTGCATGATGTACTCTGCATAGAAGTTAAATAAGCAAGGTGACAATATACAGCCTTGATATACTCCTTTCCCAATTTGGAACCAATCTGTTGTACCATGTACAGTTCTAACCATTGCTTCTTGATCTGAATACAGATTTCTCAGGAGGCAGGTAAGGTGGTCTTGTATTTGCATCTTGAAGAATTTTCCACAGTTTACTGTGATCCACACAGTCAAAGGCATGGCATAGTCAATAAAGCAGATGTTTTTCTGGAACTTCCTTGCTTTTTCAATGATCCTTTGGATGGTGGCAATTTGATCTCTGGTTCCTCTGCGTTTTCTATATCCAGCTTGAGTATCTGGAAGTTCATGATTCTCCAAGCCTGGCTTGGAGACTTTTGAGCATTACTTTGCTAGTATGTGAGATGAGTGCAATTGTGCAGTAGATTGAGCATTCTTTAGCATTGCCTTTTTTTGGGACTGGAATGAAAACTGACCTTTTCCAGTCTTGTGGCCACTGCAGAGTTTCCAAATTTGCTGGCATATTGAGTACAGCACTTTCACAGCATCATCTTTCAGGATTTGGAATAGCTTAACTTGTATTCCGTCACCTCTACTAGCTTTGTTTGTAATGATGCTTCCTAAGATCCACTTGACTTCTCATTCTAGGGTGTCTGACTCTAGGGGAGTGATTACACCATTGTGGTTATCTGGGTCGTGAAGATCTTTTTTGTATAGTTCTTCTGTGTATTCTTGCCTCCTCTTCTTAATATCTCCTGCTTCTGTTAGGTCTATACATTTTTGTCCTTTCTTGAGCCCATCTTTGTATGAAATATTCCCTTTGTATCTTTAATTTTCTTGAAGAGATTTCTAGTCTTTCCCATTCTATTGTTTTCCTCTTTTCATTGATCACTGAGGAAGACTTTCTTATCTCTCTTTGCTGTTCTTTGAAACTCTGCATTTAAATGGATGTATCTTTCCTTTTCTTTTTTGCCTTTAGCTTCTATTTTGAGCTATCTATAAGGCCTCCTCAGACAACCATTTTGCATTTTGCATTTCTTTTTCTTGTGAATGGTCTTGATCACTGTCTTTTCTACAATGTCATGAACCTCCGTCCACAGTTCTTCAGGCATTCACTCTATCAGATCTATTCCCTTGAATCTATTTGTCATTCCCACTGTATAATTGTGAGGGATTTTATTTAGGTCATACCTGAATGGTCTAGTGGTTTTCCTTACTCTCTTCAGTTTAAGTCTGAATTTGGCAACGAGTTCATACTCTGAGCCACAGTCAGCTCCTGGTCTTATTTTTGCTGACTGTATAGAAACTAATATAATATTGTAAATAAACTATACTTCCATAAAAAAGAAATTTTATATTCTTAAACTTTTTCTGCAGTTAAAATTATATATGCTGTATAGTATCATATTCCATTAAGTAAATATTACAATTTGTTTAACCAGTCTATAATAGGTACTAAATTTGTTTCTAATTTTCTGTATTTTAAATCCTTATGCATGAATTGGAACTGAGGGATCAAACAGGATCAACATGCTGACGAATTGTCCACATGTTTTTCCTTATTTGTCTTTCACAACTGCCGAATCAACTTATTCCTCCCACAAGAAGGTTGTAAGACTTTGTTTTTATTAATCCTTTATCATCATCAACATTAGATAGGCACAGAAATTAGTTCTTATTGATACAGTAAGCAGAAAACGTCTGTTCACATTAGTATACATGTCTGCGTGTGCTGCTCAATTCAAATATTTTTCTTATTTTATTTCTTATCTTGTCTATTTTTTCTTTTTCCATTTTTTAGTAGTACTTTCATAGTGTGCCTATCAGGAGAAATAATTTGACAAGCTTTAACTTACATGTCCTTACCTTTAAGGATGTAGTATAATTAATATACTCTGCGATTAGGGGTTCCACTTTAAAAAATTAAGTTTTCATTAATGAAATAAACCTCTTATTCCTGTCGGTTTTAAGAGATGAATCTGCATAAACTACTCATATATTCTATTCAATGAAGTTGGGAAAAAAAAAGAAACAAACCTGTACCCTAAGGCTCTGATACCCAAAAGGAGAACAGAGGCTCTGAATGGGAGGTGGGAGGTCACTGACCTTTTTCTATGCTGTTAATTACCATACAGTGTTTCAAGATTAACATTCACAGTACACACAAAATAACACTAGTGAAATCTAGATATCTCAACAATTTCTTCAAATTAACCTATTGAGAACATGTGTGGTTATGCTCAGTTCAGTTCAGTCACTCAGTCGTGTCCGACTCTTTGCGACCCCATGAATCGCGGCACGCCAGGCCTCCCTGTCCATCACCAACTCCCAGAGTTCACTCAGACTCACATCCATTGAGTCTGTGTTGCCATCCAGCCATCTCATCCTCTGTTGTCCCCTTCTCCTCCTGCCCCCAATCCCTCCCAGCATCAGGGTCTTTTCCAATGAGTCAACTCTTCGCATAAGGTGCCCAAAATACTGGAGTTTCAGCTTTAGCATCATTCCTTCCAAAGAAATCCCAGGGTTAATCTCCTTCAGAATGGACTGGTTGGATCTCCTTGCAGTCCAAGGGACCCTCAAGAGTCTTCTCCAACACCACAGTTCAAAAGCATCAATTCTTCAGTGCTCAGCCTTCTTCACAGTCCAACTCTCACATCCATACATGACCACAGGAAAAACCATAGCCTTGACTAGACGGACCTTAGTCAGCAAAGTAATGTCTCTGCTTTTGAATATACTATCTAGGTTGGTCATAACTTTTCTTCAAAGGAGTAAGCATCTTTTAATTTCATGGCTGCAGTCACCATCTGCAGTGATTTGGAACCCAAAAAAATAAAGTCTGTCACTGTTTCTACTGTTTCCCTATCTATTTCCCATGAAGTAATGGGACCAGATGCCATGATCTTCGTTTTCTGAATGTTGAGCTTTAAGCCAACTTTTTCACTCACCTCTTTCACTTTCATCAAGAGGCTTTTTAGCTCCTCTTCACTTTCTGCCATAAGGGTGGTGTCATCTGCATATCTGAGGTTATTGATATTTCTCCCAGCAATCTTGATTCCAGCTTGTGTTTATTTCAGTCCAGCACTTCTCATGATGTACTCTGCAGAGAAGTTAAATAAGCAGGGTGACAATATACAGCCTTGACGTACTCCTTTTCCTATTTGGAACCAGTCTGTTGTTCCATGTCCAGTTCTAACTGTTGCTTCCTGACCTGCATACAGATTTCTCAAGAGGCAGGTCAGGTGGTCTGGTATTCCCGTCTCTTTCAGAATTTTCCACCTTTTATTGTGATCCACACAGTCAAAGGCTTTGGCATAGTCAATAAAGCAGAAATAGATGCTTTTCTGGAACTTTCCTGCTTTTTTCATGATCCAGCAGATGTTGGCAATTTGATCTCTGGTTCCTCTGCCTTTTCTAAAACCAGCTTGAACATCAGGGAGTTCACAGTTCAAGTATTGCTGAAGCCTGGCTTGGAGAATTTTGAGCATTACTTTACTAGTGTGTGAGATGAGTGCAATTGTGCGGTAGTTTGAGCAACTTTGGCATTGGCTTTCTTTGGGATTGGAATGAAAACTGACCTTTCCAGTCCTGTGGCCACTGTTGAGTTTTCCAAATTTGCTGGCATATTGAGTGCAGCACTGTCACAGCATCATCTTTCAGGATTTGAAATAGCTCTACTGGAATTCCATCACCTCCACTAGCTTTGTTTGTAGTGATGCCTTCTAAGGCCCACTTCACTTCACATTCCAGGATGTCTGGCTCTAGGTGAGTGATCTCACCATCGTGATTATCTTGGTCATGAGCATCTTTTTTGTACAGTTCTCTTGTGTATTCTTCTACCTCTTAAGATCTTCTGCTTTTGTTAGGTCCATACCATTTCTGTCTTTTATCGAGCCCATCTTTGCATGAAATGTTCCCTTGGTATCTCTTATCTTCTTGAAGAGATCTCTAGTCTTTCCCATTCTGTTGTTTTCCTCTATTTCTTTTCATTGATCACTGAGGAAGGCTTTCTTATCTCTCCTTGCTATTTTTTGGAACTCTGCATTCAGATGCTTGTATCTTTCCTTTTTTTTCCTTTGCTTTTCACTTCTCTTGTTTTCACAGCTATTTGTGAGGCCTCCTCAGACAGCCATTTTGCTTTTTTGCATTTCTTTTCCATGGGGATGGTCTCGATCCCTGTCTCCTGTACAACGTCATGAACCTCCATCCATATTCATCAAGCATGCTGTCTATCAGCTCTAGTTCCTTTAATCTATTTCTCACTTCCACTGTATAATCATAAAGGATTTGATTTAGGTCATACCTGAATGGTCTAGTGGTTTTCCCTACTTTCTTCAATTTAAGTCTGAATTTGGCAATAAGGAGTTCATGATCTGAGCAACAGTCAGCTCCTGGTCTTGTTTTTTGCTGAATGTATATAGCTTCTCCATCTTTGGCTGCAAAGAATATAATCAATTTGATTTTGGTGTTGACTATCTTGTGATGTCCATCTGTAGAGTCTTCTCTTGTGTTGTTGAAAGAGGGTGTTTGCTATGACCAGTGCGTCCTCTTGGCAAAACTCTATTAGACTTTTTCCCTGTTTCATTTCATACTCCAAGACCAAATTTGCCTGTTACTCCAGGTGTTTCTTGACTTCCTACTTTTGCATTCCAGTCCCCTATAATGAAAAGGACATCTTTTTTTGGGTGTTAGTTCTAAAAGGTCTTGTAGGTCTTCATAGAATCGTTCAACTTCAGCTTCTTCAGCGTTCCCAAGTATGATGTTAGGTGTTGCGAGAGGGCATCAGAGGGCAGACATACTCAAACCATAATCACAGAAAACTAGCCAATCTAATCACATGGACCACAGCCTTGTCTAACTCAATGAAACTAAGCCATGCCATGTGGGGCCACCCAGGATGGGAGGGTCATGCTGAAGAGGTCTGACAGAATATGGTCCACTGGAGAAGGGAATGGCAAACCACTTCAGTATTCTTGCCTTGAGAACCCCATGAACAGCGTGAAAAGGCAAAATGATAGGATACTGAAAGAGGAACTCCCCGGATCGGTAGGTGCCCAATATGCTACTGGAGATCAGTGGAGAAATAACTCCAGAAAGAATGAAAGAATGAAGGGATGAAGCCAAGGTAAAAACAATATCCAGTTGTGGATGTGACTGGTGATAGAAGCAAGGTCCGATGTTGTAAAGAGCAATGTTGCATAGGAACCTGGAATGCCAGGTCCATGAATCAAGGCAGTTGGAAGTGGTCAAACAATAGATAGCAAGATGTCAACATTCTAGGACTCAGTGAACTAAAATGTACTGGAACGGGTGAATTTAACTCAGATGACCATTATATCTACTACTGTGGGCAGGAATCCCTTAGAAAAAATGGAGTAGCCATCATGGTCAACAAGAGTCTGGAATGTAGTACTTGGATTATTAGTGTAAGACATCCATTTTTATGCTGAGAAATTAAACTTCTATTCTTAGATTTTTAAGTGCTTTGTTTAGAAAACAACAGATTAAAGAAAAGAAAGAGAAAAGGAGAGTAGGAATTCAAACTGATAAAGATGATGATTAGAAAGAGGATAGACAAGAACTTTCAGATTGTATACATAGCAGTTACAGACCTTAAAAAGTTGATAGGGCTTATAAATTTCTCCTTTATCACAGGTGGTACCTACGACTTAAAAAATTATCAGAACTAGTTCACACTTATTTCAGACTTGAGCTAAATTGGTTATTGCTGGTGTATGTGAAGACTGTGAACTTCTGTCCATAAGAGAGCTAAGCTAAACAAAGAATATTCATATCATGTTTAGTTTAAAAATAAACACAAATAACACTCTGCCATTCACTGATCCTCTAAGTTTTGGCTGTCTTTACTGAAAAACATCCTTTTAATTATATCTTGAAAACAGCATGGAGAATGACTTTCTTTCACAACCAGTTTTCCCTTGAGGGAAAACACATGTTCAAAGTACAAACAACATTCCACTTTCCAACTTAAGGCTACTTAATTTCTGCACAATGATGTCATATTTAAGACTACTGAGCTTGCTCCTGTTCATATCATTTCTTCTGTAGTTCCACATTTTAGGCCCACTCATTGAAAGAGACCCATCATTTTATATAACTACAGAACAACAAGAACACATTTGAAATATGAATACCTTCCAGGTTACAAAAAATTTCTAAAAGGAATTAAAATTAACATCCCAAAACAATTTTTTGAAATAAAACCTACAAGCTGATTTTAAAATCTGTTGCTAGAAAAAGATATAAGTCTCGCTAAGAAAATTCTGAGGAAAAAAAAAAACTTACATAAAAACAGCTACTCAGTGTCTAAATAAATTACAAGGCTGTAATAATTTAAAATGCAATATTTGTTCAGAGAAACAGATAAGCAGCCAAGGGAGTGAGTCTATGAACAATGGAGTGAATATTAATATACAGTGACATTTCAAATCAGTAGAGAAGGACAGACAACCCAACTATTCAAAAAAGGCATTAGAACAATATGCATTTTAGAAAAACTAGAATAGTAAGATACCAACCACACATATGTTTTACAATAATTCTTAGCTGCAGTAACAGCTAACACTCTAAATCTCAGTGACATAACCAAATACTTATCTCTTGCTCATGTGAAGTTCAATCGGCTGGATAGGGTTATGGGGATCTGTTCCATGCAACCAAGCAGGGACCCTGGCTGATATTAATAGAAATCTCACCATCTTGTAAATCTGTCTTGTAAGGTTGCCCAAGATGTTTAACATCTAGCTGGAAAACAAAGAAAGAAATGTGAAGATTGCCTGGAAAGTTCTGTGAGGCAGGTGAAAATCATGTACGCACATTCTTCTGGCCAACATTTGTCAACTTCAAGGAGGCTGGGAATAATTTAGACAGGTACCTAACTAAAAGTTTCTAACATAGTATGTCCTTCTGGTTACCAGGTGCCCTACCTCATAAAGCACACTCCCTCCTTCCCCAAGAGAGAAAACTCAAAATTCCATTCAGTTATCGCAATCGGCTCAAAGGCCAAGATCTCTGAATGATGTGTTCTTTCCACCAGTTCTGGATATGACCACTTGAGGTTCCAGTGATACCTGCACCAACAACAAAGTTACAGAAATCTCTCTATTGCCACCAGACCCAATTTACCACGATAAAGCATGGACAGGAGGTTTGTGATATAAATTGCCATCTGGTAAAAGGAATATGGGAGACACACAGAAGGCACTGATTTTGATATCCTTCTGGCAGGCATTTTGAGATCTCGCTTTCTGGTAGTGGCCACTTTCCTGATAGCAGCTTTCTATCTAGAGGGAACTACTTATACGGTGTTCTTCATAGCTCTGAATCTACCTTTCTGCAGATTGTTTGGTCCATTATTACATTTGAAATTAATGATGGGGATATTGACTTTCCTGGGAGCCTTTAGTTTTTGTAACTCATCTCTTCTCTAAGCAAGTCTGGGATCCCCCAAACACTCATGACAGAAAATTCAAAGGCTACCAAAATCCAGACTTTCAATTTTGTTGGCATTACAAAAAAGCAAACTACTATTTTTGAGGGAGAGGTATCTATTCACTTACAAATGCTAATAGTATCCTTCAAAATTCTTTCCTAAATATAATTCTCAAGCCTGCCTTGT
This sequence comes from Aepyceros melampus, assembly GCA_006408695.1. NCBI lineage: Eukaryota > Metazoa > Chordata > Mammalia > Artiodactyla > Bovidae > Aepyceros > Aepyceros melampus. The sequence goes on from SJXQ01004028.1 coordinate 101,089, forward strand.
TTTTTCCATTTGCCAACATGGCTTAAATCTACCATGCTTAGGAGGAAATGCCACATCTTTACTTAGGTCTGTGTAGACCCAAGAAGTCTCAGTGGACATTTGTCCATTATCTCTTATTATTTGGGACTAGAAGTCATGGCTTTTTCAACTTTTTTCCCCTGCTTTCAGACTAACAAATTTTTGCTAAATCCCATTTTTTTCCCTATCACCCTGTTAAGTCCAGCGTTTAACAATCAACACTCAATACCAGCATTCCATTCTCCAGCCTCTCTCCTTAGTACTATGAGGTCAATGACCATATCATCCACCTTTTAAGCAATTGCAAATGACCATTTAAAAAAAATGTTTTCTCACTGTATGCACAAATCTCCAGTTTTATAGCCTTGGATATTAGTTTTCATCTTGACTGTATAGTGGACCAATGCCAAGTATATTTTGGATTTTTATCATAGGAACATTCTTTTTCTAGCAACAATTTCTGTATCAGAGTAATACTTGTACTATAAAAAAAATCTCACTGGTTTTAAACAAAGATGTTTGATAGAGGCTAACTTAAGTCCATTTGGTTAAGTGGAGGGAAAGGTGGTTAAGTGTAATTTCCACAGTTATTGCGGTTCACACATTGATGGTTGTTTCTTCATCTTAGAAACAGGGTCCTCTATGTCTCCCCAGGACTTGACACCTGAGGGTCAAAAGAAGGGTAGAAGATAAATGATAATTCCATGGGGCAGATCGAGAAGTAGTTTATATAATTTTCACTCATATTCCACTAATTAATTCTTGTCACATGTCCCCAACCTAACTTCAGGAGAGGCTGAGAAACACAAATTCACTGTAACTAACTGGTTTGATTATTTAGCAGTTTGCCCATCAGGGTAAATTCCAGAAATATTAAGGTTGAAAGGTAAATAAAAACCCATAAAAGTACTAGAGGAAAATGTAGTATAATTATTTAGAGATGTCAAGAACTCTAAAGGTTATGGGAATTCCATGGGCCTACACTGGGCACTCATGAGAAAGATCGGGGACAGAGCAAAAGCTGTTCTCGATGGTGCAGGCCTGAAAGAGGAGAGATTACTGCTGAAGCAAGCACACAAATACCTACAAGGATCCTCCTTCCTTACTGAGAAAAAAAGCCTTAAGCCACAATAAGGCCATCAAACACTATTAACCAGAACACAGGTACAAAGACTTGCTGTGGCTTGGGAAAGGGTAAAAGGAAAAATACGAAAAACAAGAAATAACTCTGTATCCCTGGGAAGGGTCAAGGCTTCACTCAGATCCCCTAACTTGGGAAGGAACAAGAAACTCCACCACAGATACAATAACCGTTTAACTGTCACAAGCAAAAGGGGCAGGATCACTGAGAAAGCCACACACCCAAGATCTAGTCATGTTTAACTATAAAAACCACAGAAAAAAAATTTATAGTATGAAAAATACAGAGAAACACTGAAGCATCAAGAGCTCAAATAGTTTTTTCCATGAGTTCTTTTTGAGGAATCTGCTAGAAAATGAACTTTATCCAACAAAAGATGACACAGAAAACTTCAGCAATTTAGCTTTAACATACTGAATTGCAAATCTAAGCCTAAAACAAAGGTGGGGATAAGGGTACAATAATATGTTATATAATAATGCTCTATGTTATGTGTTATATCTAATGAAGTAAAAACAACAAAATAAAAACTAGAAGAGAATGCAGATGGAAGGAGGAAAGTAGAATAAACCCATTAGCCATGGTTTAGGCAACAAGTGAAACTTAAAGGATGTCACTGAAAACGGCTAATACAGATTGTGAATTAAAAAAAAAATACAGGACTAAAGGCATTAAATAAAGGTAGAAGCACAAAGATAACTACCAAAACGGAAATACTAGCTTTCTAAATATTGCATATATTATGGAGAGGAACAAAATGAATATAATTATTGCCTGAGAGGATGTGATGGTTGGACGGCATCAATGACTCAATGCACTTGAAAGTGAGCAAACTCCAGGGACACAGTGAAGGACAGGGAAGTCTAGAGTGCTGCAGTTCATGGGGTTGCAGAGTTGGACACGACTGAAAAAATAGCGTAATCTGAAAGAGTTGAAAACAATCATATTCATCTTATTAACAACTGTGAAAGGGTTTGATTATATGGAAAGATTTTCAAGCTGGCTCATAAAGGCTCAACTCTTTTCAAGAGACATATCTGAAACAGAATGATTCAGAAAGACTAAAAATCATAGCATAGTCAAAGGTGTTTCAGACAAATGGAAACACAAAGAAAACATGGACAGCAAAACTGATATCCAAGTAGAAAGAAAGTAGCAGAGTAAGATTTTCTATGATCCCAAATGTATATATATATAAATAATAGTAAATAAAGAGGAACGAGTACATCTGAATACATCAAGTAAATGATAGACAAACGATGGAAACATGAATGACGAAAATCGAGACAACTGACAATATACGGGGCTATTTTTAATAAAACTACATACACATTTACCTTCTAATGTAACACTATTATTTCTAGGAACTTACTTCAAAGACACACCTGCAACAATATGAAAATACACAGTTGGTTCATATTTTTAACATTGTTTGTAGTTGTAAAATATGAAAAATAACCAAAGGCTCATGTATGGTGGTGGTGTTGGTGTAGTTGCTAAGTCGTGTCATATATGGTGGTGGTGGTGGTGGTTTAGTTGCTAAGTCTGTCCGACTCTTGCAACCCCGTGGACTGGAGCCTGCCGGACTCCTCTGTCCATGGGATTCTCCACGCAAGAATACTTGAGTGGGTTGCTATTTCCTTCTCCAAGGCTCATATATAAGTGAGTGAATAAATAGACCTACTCAATGATGTGTGATGCTGTTTCTATTCTGTAATGTCTTAAACAAAAATAAACATTATCTAATAGTCCTAAAGTCTGACATGGGTCTCAATGGGCTAAAATCAGAGTGCCAGCAGGGCTGTGTGCCTCTTTAGAGACACTCGGGTAGGATCCTTTCCATGGCTCATTCGGGTTGTTAGCAGAATTCAGTTTTTTGAAGTGGTAGGCCTGAGATTCCCATTTTCTTCCTGGATGTCAACGGAAGGCTTCTAGAAGCCGCCAGCTTTCCTCAGGTCGTGATTCTGTCTGTCTTCAGAGCAAGCAGCAGTGGATACAGCCCTCTCACACACCTGGCCATGCTCCAGGTGCTGGGTACTACATCCTCGACACTTTTTCTCCCTAGCAGTTTGAACCTCTTAATCCCCTTCACCTATCTTGCCCCTCCCACACCTCTCTCCCCTTGGTAACCACTAGCTTGTTCTCCATATCTGTGTCCATTTCTATTCTGTTATATTCATTAGTTTTATTTTAAAGAAGGAAGACTTCTATGGACAGATCTGTAGTGATTTCCAGAATATGTTGGGTTGGCCTTTGGTTTTTAACTAAAAATAAGACACATTTTTCATTTTCACCAAGAACTTTATTGAACAACACATTCACTATGTTGTTCCACTACTCTCTGACATTTTTCAGGCAACTTTGTCATTCCATCATCCCCAAATTTTCTCTTTTTGAGCAAAGAACTGTTCCAGGTGCCTTTTCAGTCTTCTAGGAAACTGAAGCTTTTTGCATTAAGAGAATTTTGTAAAGACTGAAATAACTGGACATGTGAAGGTGCAATGTCTGGTGAAAATGGTAGATGAATCTAACTTCCCAGCCAGGCTTTAACAGTTTTTACCTGGTCATAAAGAAATATGCAGTCTTATGGTAAGCTGATTATGCATTTTCTGTTGACTAATTCCAGACACTATATTCATTGAGTGCTTTCAGTTGGTCTAACTGGGAGCAATACTTGTTGGAAATAATCATTTGGTTTTCCAGAAGGTGCTCATAAGAGGACTCCCTTCCAATCACACCATATACACAACATCATCTTCTTTGGATAAAGTTTGGCCTTTGGTGTCGTTGGTGGTTCATTTTGCTTGCCCCAGGATCTCTTCTGTTCTACAATATTATACAGTATTCACTTTTCATCACTTATCATGATTTGTTTTAAAAACATAACATTTTCATTATTTTGAAGTAGAGAATTGCATGCAGAAATATAGTCAAGAAGTTTTTTTCACTTATGTGGAACCCAAACGTCAAAGAGATTAACTTGGCCAAGTTGGTGCAAATTATTTTCAACACTTGAGTTGGATATTCTGGGTACGTTGGCTATCTCCTGTGTGGTAAAATATTGATTATTCTCAATTAATGTCTCTATTTGATTGCTATCACTTCAACTGGTCTACCCGAAGACCATGGAGGATTGTTCAGTGAAAAATGTCCAGAATGAAACTTTGTAAACCATTTTTGACATGTTTGATCAGTCACAGAACCTTCTTCATACACTGCACAAATCTTTTCCACATATTAGTTGTTTTTACCTTTCTTGAAATAATAAAGCATAATATGCCAAAAATGTTGCTTCCCCCCATCTTCAATATTAAAATGGCTATACAAAAATTCACCAATTTTGATAAGTTTTTTAATGCATGCTGATATGACAGCTATCACAATAGAATCTAACAAAATTGTTCTGAACAATGTTAAAGACAACTAAGCATTAACTAGAGCCATCTTATGGAAAAAAACAAATGAACTTTTGGACCAACCCAACATTTTTAAATGAAGAAAGCAAGGATTATAAAAGCATTTAGAAAATGTCAATTTTTATGTAAGAAAGGGGAAATAAAAAAAATATACATATTTGTTAATCTGCAAATAAAACACAGGAAGAATACACTAAGGACAAATGAGGCTGATTATCTACATGGGGAGGGAGAGGTTGGGGTGAAAAGGAAATAATTTGGAGAGCGGAGGTCCCACTTCTCTGAGTATACTGTTTTATGGAGCTCTAACATACAGAACAATATTAACGCTTCACATACATAAAGAAAAAAGTAAATACAATTTCCAAGGATACAGAAAATAATCCTTAAAATAAAATACAATCAGAAATATCTGAACTAAAATGCATTTCAAATGAAGTACTATATGGAGGGAAGAAGAGTGGGGGAAAAAATACACTAACCCAGGTAAAATTTTATTATTTAAAAAAATGAGATATAATTCACATACAGTAATATGCATCCTTATAAAGCACACAATTCAGTGGATTTTTGTATATTCACAAAGTTGTGCAACCAACACTACAATATCCAATTTCAGAACACATCCAGTCCTTACAGAAATGTCACATCCATTAACAGGCACTCCCTATTCCTCTCCCCCTCAGCCCTTCTCAGCCACTAATCTACTTTTGATCTCAATGGATTTACCTATTCTAGACATTTCACATAAACAGAACATCCATGTCACAATATGTATCAATACTTCATTCTTTTTTAATGGCTCAGTAATATGCCACTGCATGTATATACCATTTATCCAGTCATCAGCGGATGGATATTTGGGTTCTTTCCTCTTTTTCTCTATTATGAATAATGCTCCCATGAACATTTGCATTCATTTTTTTTCCTTTAAATATGTTTTCAATTCTCTTGGGGGTACACAACTATGATTAGAAATGTGGGGTCATATTAGACTCTTATTATGCCTATATTAACATGCTTGATGGTATCCCCATGGGTCTTCAAGAGTCTATTAAACTTTCATTATTTGTTTTCCCTCTGTTCCTCTAACTGGATAATCTCAATTGATCAATTGTGAGTTTCAGTCAATCCTTCCTAACTGCTCATATGTACTGTCGAGCCCTTCTGTTGACATTTCAGTAATGTAGTTTTTATTCCTAAACTTTTTTCTTTCTTCTTTATAATTTCTATCTCATTACTGATATTCTCTAGTTGATAAGAATATTTCTCAAACTTTCTCTTAGATTTTTAGATATTGTTTCCTTTTGTTCTTTGAACACATTTAAAATAGCCTATTTAAAGTTTTCCTCAAATAAATTCAAAGTTTGGGCCTATTTGGGACAGTTTCTACAGATTGTTTTTTCTCCTTGTATATGAGCCATATGTTGTGTATGTGTTATAACATTCTGTTGAAAACTAGACATTTCAAATAATAATATATGTTGCAATTCTAGAAATCAGATATTCTCTTCTCCTTAGGGTTTGTTGTTGCTATTTTTTGTTGCTGTTTGTCTACTGACTTTTCTTAACTATTTTTGTGTAATCTGTATTCTTTGTTGTATATGGCCACTAAAGTCTCTGCTTCATTTGCTTACTGGTATGCTAATAACTGGACAAAGATTCCCTTAATGCCTGGAATTGATACTTCACTAACTTTGTTGAGAGCCTGTATGTGTGTTGGGGTACACCTACAACACTTGTCCAGGAAGCTGACAATTCCACACTAGCCACCACTTCCCGCTTATGTAGAGCTCCCAAAGTTAACCAGAAGTGAGGGTTTAGGGCCTTCTCAACACTTTCCTGAATGTGCACATAATCCTGTCATTCATATGGCTTTCTTAATTCCAGGAAATATGTCAAAACTTCTCAAAGTTCCTGAGGACAGTGAATTTTCCAGATTTCCTTTTAAGCTGTTTGATTAACTTCTGTCTTCACCAACTTATTCACTGCCTTGGGAAGCTGTGATGTTAAACAATTGCCTCTAACTGATTTCAAAAAGTGATCTCAGGAAAAAGGCTTTTTACATTGGGCAAGCTCTTAGCCAAGTTAGATAAAGACAGAATTGCCATGGGGTCTTCCAGTGAACTACGTTATTGGTCAAATAAAGATAATTCTCAGGGAATGTGTCTTTGAAAAAGTTCCAACCATTTTCTGGCTCCTCCAGTATCTGTAAGGCGCAGGTTTCCACCATGATTGTGGGCTGCTGATTTGCAAGACACCATGGACTTGGGGAGTGGAGGATGAGAATAGAGCAAGTTAAAATGTCACAAAGATACTCTATCAAGTTTCAGCCATTTTTAATAAATAACAACCCTTAGTAAGCTTTTGGTTAATTCTGCAGTTCTGAAAACATCAATTCTGACACTATGGACAGCTTTCTCCACTGCTTTTAAAGGAGAAAGGTAATTCTTGGATGTCCTTAGTCGGCCATTTTTGCTAACAATATCCCAGATAACTTGCAAACTTAGTTTTGAAACCATATGCCCTTAGGGTAAAGAAAAAAGAACCTCAAACATAAATTAGTTTGGCTAATAAACTTGTGTTTTGCAGAGGTATCAACCAGCAATTTTGAAATGAACGTCTGTGTACTCTGAGGCTGAGAAAATAAATATATTGTGGAAACTAAGAAACCACCTTCCTTACTACTACAGAAAGGACTTACATGCCAAAAAAAACACAGGAAACAACTTGAAGGGGCTTCCACTAACCAAAGTAAGGATAAACCAGGCATCGATATAAGGAACTTCTATTTCCTACCATTACAAAATAACAGGAATTAGATTTATTTTTCTATATTAAACTAGAAAACTGGACAAAACAGGTTTGAAACAAAGGTTTCAGGCAATGGACAAGAGCAGTACAGGATATTAATACCTGAGAGAAAACACAAATGAGTGCTATAAGTGCACAGCTCACTGACTGAAGAGTTTCCAAATTATAATGCAAGAGGAAGGGGCATCAAAATAACCCAATAGCTTTACTCAGGAGACAGTTCAAAGTTTAGGTAGGTTCATGTGACTAGAATTTGTGAGGCAAAAAAAAAGAGCAAAGAGATGCACAGAGAGGAGTAAGTGCTCTGGAGGTCTATACAATGATTCCCTGAAATCAATCATATTAGACCGATCTGCATAAAGTAGATAAAGCATCTAATAGGGCCAGGGAAAAAAGTCGCTAGACAAGAATTAGTGGAAACACCCTACATAGGTCCAGGTACAGTCTGCTTTCACCAGACGCAACAGGAAAATCTCCTAACAGACAAAGAATTAGGCAGAGTTCTTAGAACAGTAATGCCTCAGCAGTGGCACCAAATGAGCCCCAGACCAAGATTTCATAACCTTGGTACTGCTGAAATTCTGGGTGTGATAATTATTTCTTGCATATATAATAGAATATTTAGCAGCATCCCTGGCCTATATCCACTAGATGCAACACCGTTCTCAGATGTGACACTCAAAATATCTCTAGACAATGCCAAATATACCTTGTTGGTACAAACTGCCCCAAAAGAATCACTGCAGACAGGATCATTAAAACAGCTATTAATGTTCCAGGAAGTAGAGAAAAACATAAACATGATACAAAGAAAAACAGAAATTTCAGTAAAATCAGTAACAATGCACTACAGGGTTAAACGTAGAGCAAAATGTTTATAAACAATAGTACAACAGCTTGGGGAGAAATGTGACGTTTACTACAGTAAGGTGTTTGGATGATATGTAAAGTGGTATAAAAACTATTTGAGATGTATACTATAATAAATCTTATAATCTAATAATCGATAAAATGAATAAAAAATCGCCAATAAAAAATAATAGAAAAGGAGAAAAGAGAAGTACCCATGAAATACTGAAATACATTTAAAAGCTCAATTAACAAGAGAAAATGTAAGATTCTCTCTTATTCTAAAAAGCCATCTAATAGTGTAGAAAAACAGTGAAATAAAAAAAAAATCGTAATTTAAATTACTATAGCAATAATTATTTCAGGCAAGCATTATAAATGAATGCTAAAGCTAGTGCATGAAAGTTTCAAGACAGTTTTACCCAGTCTCAAAGTATCTCCCCAAGATAATTATTCATGACAAAGAGAAAATAGTAATCCTGCAGTGGAAAAACCGTATAAATACCACTTAAAACAAGTAAGCAGAGTTAACATCAGCAGTAAAGGCCCAGCCATATCAACATCATCACCTAACCTCAGATATGATGCAACAGGACGAAGCAACATTCTTTCTGCAACATTCCTGCCAAAAGTGCATAACTTGAATATGAAAATGTGAATATTAGACAAGCCCAAATAAAAGGATACTGCAAAATAACTGATCTGCACTTTTGAAAAAGGTCAATGTCATGCAATCCTAAGACAGACTGAGGTACTGTTTCCAGCCAAAGAGAGATAACTGAATGTAAGGTGACAACTGGATTTGTAAGGCTTGATGCTGGATTTTTCTGTTGCCGTAAAAAGACACTGGGACAATTGGCAAAATCTTGATAACTGAAGTGTGGTAATACAAAAGAACAGAGAATGACTTTGTTTTTAGAGAGAGGCTACTAACAGGGTAGAGAAAAAAAGAAATGATAAAAGGATGAGAGGAAGAGAGCAGATGGAGAGGGAGACAGGGATAAAATGAGGAAAAGAGAGAGGAAGGGATAAAGATTATAAAAAATGAAGGCGAGAGAGGGGAAAAGGAAGGAAAAAAGGAGGAGAGAGGGAGAGCCAAAGATAAAGTAGATACAGAAAAATGTTAATATTGGGGGAATTCGGGTGACGGATGCTGTGTAGTAAAGAACCTGGCCTTGCCCAAAGAGAGAAACTGCCTTTGCCTTCAACTTCATGAGGCATTCTATGTCATATCTGATAGGAGTGTCCTTGTTTAGAGCAGGGGTTGGCTGCACTAAAAAAGACCTCATTTAGGATGAGTTTTCAGGTTATATGATATTATCAATCCATCTGAAACCATCACATGGGCAATCAACTGAGCATGTCTATATATGAAAGATATAATAGAAATTCTGGACACTAAAACTCCAGTGAGTTTTTCAGATTGGCAACACTGAGCATATTGATGCAAGGATGGTAATGCAACTTGAGGACAATAGAAACTTTGCTTTTAGAACCCTCACAGACTTTGCCCTATGCCTCTCTTCCCTTGGCTGGTTATAATCTGTACTCTTTACTTGTAATGAACTATCTGTTGTTGTTCAGTCGCTGAACTGTATAAGGAACTGTAACTAGGAACATATAGGTTTTAGTGAGTTCTGCAAGCAAATTTTTGAATCTGACAGTATTGGGGGAGTTCTCCCCTGCAATCTCCAAACCTGCAGTTGGTGTCAGAAGTGAGTAGTCTTGTGTGGCCTCTTTCTTCTAACTTTGTAGTCAAACCGTAACTCCTTGAAGTTAGGGTTAGAAGTGTTGCGTCGACAAATAGTGCTCTCAACCTCTCGGTTTGGCTAAATCTGGGTAGGGACAGAAACATTATTTTTCAACTTTCTTGGAGTAGTTTTTCATAATTAAACCTTCAATTCCAATTAATTTAAATTTGACATAATTTTGTATGTAACTGTAAACAAACTTAAAAAACAAATTTTGCATTTAACACAGAAAAAATAATTTTCTTTCCATATAACCTCTTGAATTCTACTGTTTTAGTTATCTAAACTCTTAAGCTTTTGAAAAAGATAAAAATGACTTTCCAGAGTTCCTAAATTCCAACCACCAGAAAGCTTTTTTTCATAATTAATAGGATCAATGCCTAGAAAACATAGAACTTAGTTAGCATCACTTAGTTATCCAAGAACTTTAATTTCTCTCAGTAGCAAGAAGTGAAACATTTGAAGGGATTTTTAAAATTGTTTTCCTTTTAAATAACAGGACTATGAAATATAAAGCAGTCTCTTCTTCAGTGAATTATAACCTCTGCTTAACTATCAGTGAAAATGCTTCTGTAATCATATCTCCTTCAGAATTTGCTCTTATAAATTCCAAACCTATGATTCCTCAAAAACTGTTTCTATAAAGAACACATGTCTAGTATGTTATATATTTATGATTTGACAGAAATTTTATATGCAGTAAAATCAGTTTTTGGTTGGTTGCAACCTTTGAACATGAATGCTGCCCAAATGACTAAACATAATTCATAAATCCAAAAATTTCCTTGGAAACTATTTTGAACAGTCAAAAACTAAAAAATTACAAATAATTAAAACTATAATAAAAACTAATATTTACTTATATAACTTATTATCTGTATACTCATAATAAAGTTATCATCTTAGTTTTGCTAACAAGAGTAACTTCCAGTAAAAATAGTCTGTTTTAAATAGCTACACTTTCCTCATATTTTTGCATTATTATTTCAAATATCACTCAACATTTATTTTCAAAGCAAAGAAACACAGAGCTGACCTAGTGAAATACACTTCATGATAAAACCAAATGAGAAAATCTGAGATAGTTATCATCTCAAAATTATTTTATAGAGGGACAGCAGTTTAGACATATTTAAAATTTAGTATGTACTTGATCTACAGAAGCTTAAACATAACACAAACACACTTAAAAAAATAAAGACAAAACCAACTCATTTCTATAACCCATTCAGAGACTTACTTAAAAATATATTTTAACAATGAACTAGTTTAAAAAATAAGAAGAAAATCAAATTTAGACAGAGAAGTTAACAAAAATATAGTACTGATCAATCATCAAAGGTAATTTTTTTCCCCTGAAACACAGCAATTTTGGATTGCTGTTCTTTTCGCCGCCTGCTTGCTTCCCATGAAGGATGAAGAGGAAGCTGTGATTTCTGTTTTGTATTTTCAAATCCTCTTTGTGCTTTCTTATTAAACTGATTCTTGTTCTGAGGTTCAATGTGCTGAAAATCTGCAGGAGAAAACAAAATTAATGAAAACTAAGTCTATACATAAATAGAATAAAAGACAAAAACATTTTATCTTCTCAAACCAGTATTTAAGGAAGAAATTTAGTTTTACTTAAGTAGAATATCTCACACTGTTAAAAAGTCTAAGCCCTACTGGGAACTTTGAAGTTGAAATACACATATGGGCAGTGAATTTTGGGACACATGCTTTCTGTTGTCAATAGATGTTTGCTGCATGCCTCCGAGTATATGCTGTTCTATCTTTCTACATTGACATGAAGAAAGGAAACACAGTCCAGACAACACATAAGGAAACAAAATTTTAAAAGGGGAGTATTTTGTATTTTTAAAGGAATATGATTCATTGGCATATGATATCTGTGTGTGGAGCAATGCAGCCAGAAACTCACATGTTTTAACTAAAATATTGAATTCAACAGTGTTGAGGGGTGAGCTATTTAAAGGGCTATTAATTGATTCCACTCCCTTCTGTTACTCAACAAAAAATTTGTGACTGCAAAGTAACTGCTATATCTACTCAAATTTAAGACACTGTTCTTTTTGACCATAAAGTTATCCACCAAATATGAGGGTAGCAATTTGTAATCTAGCTCTTAACTCTTTCATTATGAGCAACTTCTATTACATTATTTTGAACAAAGTACTGGGAGACATACGGGCCTGGAAGGACTGAATCAATGCACATTTATAGGACCAGAAAGACAAGGCAAAAAATTTAATACCAATTTATTAATCAGTCCTAAGGGGTGCACAATTTCTCCACTGCTAGTTAGCCACCATTGTCAAGAAGCCTTTTAAAGATCTTAAAAAGCAAATGTCATAATGTTATTGAAACAAGTGTACAATTGGGATAACATCTCCAAAGATCACTGCACACAGATTCAAAACATCCCATATCTTGTACAAATCACATGTGCTCTAGAAATCTGTTGTAATACTGCAAGAGTGCCTCTACTGATAGAGTGAAGAATTAAAATGTTAAATGAAACCAATTCATGTAACCTAAAATTTGAATAAGACAGTATTTCTAAACTGATATGTATTTTAATAACTATGTAAAGTATACTTGCATGTGAAAATAAATGGATAAATATCATAAATTTATAAGCTAAGTAAAAACAAAAACACGTTCTACTTGGGTCTTCTCATTAGGAAGATGTGGGAATTATTAAATTTGCAGCTATTACGTATTTGTGACTATAAGGCCACATATTTCCGAATGACTTTATACAGTCATTAAAATAACATAAAAATGTGGCATGGGTTTTGCAGTTCTGTAAGGTAGTAAGGAAACGATATCTAAGGTTACAGGTGAGTATCCTATGTGTTAGTGAGTATCCTATGTGTTAGGAAAAGGTAAAACTGTTGCTAGTTAAAACCTGGGAAGCAGGCTACATGCTTATGAACTGCAGCACAAGGTAAGTGTCTGGAAGGAATAAAAAGATTAGTGTACTGATGGCTCTTTGGCAAAGTACTAAAAAGAAAAGGAGAACAGTTCAGGAAAAAACTGGCCAGTTCACAGGCAGATACAAAAGAGAAAAGAGGGTACAGATAATTGGGCATTTAAGGTTTAGAAAAGCCTTTGGACTCCAAACTGTGAGAGATAAGATTGAGAAAGATTTTAAGCAGTAAAGACCTACAGAGATGTAGCCCTGGAGCAGAGATAAGAGTAAAGGTATGGCTCTCTCATAAATGCAAAGAAGAGAAGCAGAAGGCAAAGGAGAAAAGGAAAGATATACCCATTTGAATGCAGAGTTCCAAAGAACTGCACGGAGAGATAAGAAAACCTTCCTCAGTGATCCATGCAAAGAAATAAGAGGAAAACAACAGAATGGAAAAGGCTAGAGATCTCTTCAAGAAACTTAAAGATACCAAGGAAACATTTCATGCAAAGATGGGCACAAAAAAGGACAGAAACAGTATGGACCTAACAGAAGCACAAGATATTAAAGAAGACGTGGCAAGAACACACAGAAGAACTGTACAAAAAAAAGATCTTCATGACCCAGATAACCATGATGGTGTGATCATTCACCGAGAGCCAGACATCCTGGAATGCGAAGTCAAGTGGGCCTTAGGAAACATCACTAAGAACAAAGCTAGTGGAGGGGATAGAATTCCAACTGAGCTATTTCAAATCCTAAAAGATGATGCTGTGAAAGTGCTGCACTCAATATACCAGCAAATTTGGAAAACTCAGCAGTGGCCACAGGACTGGAAAAGGTCAGTTTTCATTCTGATCCCAAAGAAAGGCAATGCCAAAGAATGTTCAAATTATTGCACAATTGAACTCATCTCACACACTGGCAAAATAATGCTCAAAATTCTCCAAACCAGGCTTCAACAATATGTGAACCATGAACTTCCAGATGTTCAAGCTGGTTTTAGCAAAGGCAGAGGAAACAGAGATCAAACTGCCAACATCCTCGGATCATGAAAAAACCAGTGAATTCCAGAAAAACATATGCTTTATTGACTACACTAAAGCCTGACTGTGTGGACCACAACAAACTGTGGAAAATTCTTCAAAAGATGGGAATACCAGATCATCTTGCCTGCCTCCTAAGAAATCTGTATGCAGGTCAAGAAGCAACAGTTAGAATTGGACATGGAACAATAGACTGGTTACAAATTGGGAAAGGAATATGTCAAGGCTATATATTGTCACCCTGCTATTTCAACTCATATGTAGAGTACATCATGTGAAATGCTAGGCTGGATGAAGCACAAGCTAGAATCAAGATTGCTGGGAGAAATATCAATAACCTCAGATATGCAGAAGACACCACCCTTATGGCAGAAAGTGAAGAAGAACTAAAGAGCCTCTTGATGAAAGTGAAAGAGGAGAGTGAAAAAGTTGGCCTAATGCTCAACATTCAGAAAACTAAGATCATGGCATCTGGTCCCATCACTTCATGGCAAATAGATGGGGAAACAATGGAAACAGTGAGAGAGTTTATTTTGGGGGTTCCAAAATCACTGCAGATGGTGACTGTAGCCATGAAATTAAAAGATGCTTGCAAAAGCGTCTGCCTACCACGTGGGAGACCTGGGTTTGATCCCTGGGTCGGGAAGGTCCCCTGGAGAAGGACATGGCAACCCACTCCAGTACTCTTGAGGGGGTTCCAAAATCACTGCAGATGGTGACTGTAGCCATGAAATTAAAAGATGCTTGCAAAAGCGTCTGCCTACCACGTGGGAGACCTGGGTTTGATCCCTGGGTCGGGAAGGTCCCCTGGAGAAGGACATGGCAACCCACTCCAGTACTCTTGCCTGGAGAATCCCATGGGTGGAGAAACCTCGTGGGCTACAGTCCATGGGGTCGCAAAGAGTCAGACACAACTGAGTGACTTCACTTCACTTTACTTCCTCTTGGAAGAAAAGCTATGACCAACCTAGACAGCATATTAAAAGCAGAGACATTACTTTGCCAGTAAAGGTCCATCTATTCAAAGCAATGGTTCTTCCAGTCGTCATGTATGGTTGTGAGAGTTGGACTATAAAGAAAGCTGAGTGCTGAATAATTGATGCTTTTGAACTGTGGTGTTGGCAAAGACTCTTGAGAGTCCCTTGGACTGCAAGGAGATCGAGTTCATCCTAAAGGAAATCAGTCTTGAATATTCATTGGAAGGACTGTTGCTGAAGATGAAACTCCAATACTTTGGCCACCTGATGCAAAGAACCGACTCATTAGAAAAGACTCTGATGCTGGGAAAGACTGAAGGTGGGAGAAGGGATGACAGAGGATGAGATGGTTGGATGGAATCACCAATTCAATGGACATGAGTTTGAGTAAACGCCGGGAAGTTGCTGATGGACTAGGAGGCCTGGGGTGCTAGTCCATGGGGCCGCAAAGAGTCAAACTTGACTGAGTGACTGAACTGAGGTGAAATCAAACAGATTCAATATTACTGGTAAGTTTTGTCTGTATCTTTCCTACTGGCAGAACATAGAGTGTTAAAAAAAACACATAAAATAAAAAAACAAAAAACTATACCGATAATTACAAGATGCTCTATTTTCATTTTTGTGGGCACAGAATTTATTCAGACTACTAAGCAACCAGGCTTCTCTGGTGGCTCAGTGGTTAAGAATCAGGAGACACAGGTTCCATCCCTGGCTTGGGAAGATCCCCAGGAGAAGAAACGGCAACCCACTCCAGTATTCCTGCCTGGGAAATCCTATGGATAGAGGAGCCTGGCAGGCTACAGTCCACGAGGTCACAAAAGACTCAGATACAACTTCATGACTAAATAACAAGCAAGCAACCAGAGTTTTTCCTTTTTCCTCTTCGGAAAGGAACTGCTCAACTTTATGTGGAAGTCAGGTAGTTATTAGTACATACCCAGGGTTTTGCTTCTTGGAACCTGTTCTCTGTGATTTCTAAAAGAAGAAAAACACCATTAGGATATTTAATATTGAAAGAAATCCTCTGACTTTAAGAAGACAACATAATAAGAATGTTGATAAAACTCACTTTAAAAACTATCATGCTCCTTTACCTCCCCCACTAGAAACAATTAAAAAATTATGAAAACCCCATGTTTTAGCTACATCAAAGTTTTGTTCGATCCCAGTATCACTATGGGCTTCGTAGGTGGCACTAGTAAAGGTGGTAAGAATCTGCTTGCCAATGCAGGAGACGCAAGAGAAATGAGTTTGATCCTTGGGTGGGGAAGATCCTCTGGAGTATGGATCAGCAGCTCCTTTTAGTACTCTTGCCTGGAGAATCCCATGGACAGGGGACGCTGGTGGGCTACAGTCCGTGGGGTTGCGGAGTTAGACACGACTGAGCGACTAAGCACAGTATCACTACAGAAGTATGTAGGAATCTTTCTCTCAGCATCCTTATCCTGCCTTCTGGCTATAAAATATCCTGTCTTGGTTACCTTGGATGCTTGAGAACCATCTAGACAAAGAATTTCAAAAATCTTACTGGAACAATGAATCACATATAACAAAAATTAACAATTTTGGGGAAAAGAAAGGGATAGTGGTGTGTAATTTTCAAGTGAGGAAAAAAAAAATCTTTTGAAGGCAGAGTTGGGAGCTACTAATTTAATAATTTTCATGGCTTCAAAGATGGTTTATATGTCTTTTCCATACTCTTACTTTCTGGGAAAACTTCAACATCACTTTTTTTCTGTTTTATTAAAAATTATCCTAACCTATTTATTATAGAAAAAATTGTTTACTGAAGAAGATAGCTAACCATGATTTTTCTTCTAAAATGTAAAGATATCGCCTAACATTAGAATTACAAATGAAATTAAACCTATATATTTACAACAAAACAGCTGGAAAAAAGCAGTGATTACAGAAGGGATAAGGATGACCACCAAGTATAAGCACCACCAAATAGAAAGCAGTCTGGAGATACTTGGTGTTAGGGCAAGCAAGCAGCCTTTTATACTGAAACAGGAAAATGTATAAAACAATTGTTTTACAATAATGCTCTAGGTCAACAAGAGAAAAAACAAAACAAAACAAAAATTCACCACAGTCTTTTCAGAAAGTTCTGTTTAGAAAGTGAAATAAATACATGAGACATTTTCAAAAGTTTTCACTAAAAGTTAACTCAAAAGTTTCAAAACTTTGATAAGTGATGGAATAAACTTAAATTAGCTAGACATTAAATTAGATAAATTATTTATCTATATTATCTCATTTTCTGATGAGGCTGGAAGAAGTTGGCATTATCATACGTGTATCTGTATATATTATTCCAATATAAAGTTGGAGAGGGCCAAGTCTAAAGACAAATTCTGTACAAACTAGAATTATGTATGAGAAATAGCCATCTCAATGTCAGGATGTGTAGATATTTCATACCTTTCACAAATTAAGAATTAGTAATTATTTCAGAATGAAAAAATATTCTTACCTTTCAAGGCTCTTAGATCCAGATAAAGACTGGCAAAACACTGATTCAAACCTCCTTGCCTCTGTACGTGGCTTGTTTTTATCAGTTTGTAAATTCTGATGGGTTTCAAGTATATCTTCTTCAAGCAACAATTTTTTGGGGGGGTTTTGTTCCTTATCTGAAAAACGACAACTACTTTCCTTCTTTCGTGCCCGTTTGACTTTCCCAATGAAGAAGTCATCACCACTATCACTATCCTCAGACATGGAAGACTGTTTGTAAAATCTTTCTTCTGTGCTATCATCAAAATACTCCTTTTCTCTTCATATAGTTCTTCTCCATCACTGTCAACATCAAGTGAGCTACTGGACTCTTTCATTTTTTTTATTTTACTTAATGCTTTCATTTTGGGGTCAGAAGGTGTCTTCTGGGATGCTGAAGGAGTTGCAGAATCTTTTTCTGAAGGCTTTGATAGAGAATTTGGGACATCCATTGCTTTGGGTCCATGATCCATCTTGGCTATTTTTTCTTTTGAATTATTTATCGGTTTCTTTGCCAATATTTTGGCTTCCCTCTCTTTTTGTTCACGGATAATAGTTCCTTCGTGCTGTAACTTACTGGCATCATCATTTGAACACAAAGTGTCCTTGGAATGATTTTCTTCTGAAGCACTGTTTGATGACTTAACTTCAGCAACATTTTGTCTTGCATCTTTAAAGGATTTGACAGCAGCTGCAAGAGAAACAGCACATGACTTGTTTTAGCACTGAAACAAATAATAAAAAACATCACTGTTTTAGTACCGTATTTCTTAAATTATTTGGAAATACTTAACAGAATGACTGGAATTTAAATTACATATATATAATAGGTGCAAATTCACAAAGAACTCTATTAATTTTTAGAAAACCCAGAACATTTATGAAATGCTCAGAGGTATCCATTTTAAGTCTCTAAAATTAAATTTATTCTTTCATGTATGTGTTAAGAACAGTAAAAACGTCACTGAATATAAATGAATAAAATGGCAACTTTAATTTTTATAGCAATAATGTATTAATACAATCGCAAGATATTATAAATTGTGCTTTCAGGTATAAAAATAATTATCTTCTAATCTGTGTCAGAAGAATTTATTTCTTTCATTATATTTTATAATATACAAACATAAATAAAATTATGTGATTAAATGGCAAGGTAAGTGATAATATGAATTACATCAATATTTAGAAAGGGTTTCCTTGGTGGCTCAGATGGTAAAAAAAATTTGCCGGCAATGCAGGAGACATGGGTTTGATCCCTGGGTTGGGAAGATCCTCTGGAGGAGGGCATGACAACCTACTCAGGATTCTAGCCTTGAGAATCTCCATGGACAGAGGAACCTGGCAGGCTATAGTCCATGGGGTCGGAGAGTTGGACAAAACTGAGTGACTAAACACAGCAAAATATTTAGAAAGTCAGTTGTATTAAATATTACCATGAGTACTATCTATTTTAAGAATTTATAAAATTTAGGAATTCAGAAAAAATGCAGAATTTTTTAGATATAAAATATTTTCAGGTAGTTTCCTACATTTGGAAGCATTTGAAAGGACATTTATAATGTAAAAGATCCTCAAAAGTTAAAAAAAAAATCATAAAAGTAAATAAATGAATGGCCATTTATTCAAATTATTTACTGAAAATGGCTTAAGTCATTTAATTCATACCTTTTAGCACATCAATTTTTTTCTTCAGAAGAGGGTGCACTGCTAGTCTAGCAACTGCTCTTTCAGCAGCAGTCGAATCAGGCTGCAAATTAAAATAATAAACACATGGGAATAAAAACTAACACTACTAAGAAGTGAATAAAATGCAACTCATTGTAATTTTTGAAAGTTAAGAGTTAGGGAACAGAAATTTGTTAATATTCTAACTAGGTAACTCACCTATATAATGCATTCTAAAGATAACATGCTGAAAAAAATACTACTGTTCTTGACAGTTAAAATTATGTAATCAATTAACAAATATTCTGAGTAATTAATATTGTTCCAGAATTATGGTAGGCATCACGTGCGATATTTTAAAATGTGTAATATAGATCCTGAGTTTAAAGAGTTTAAAGAGTCAAAGAGTTTAAAAATCTAGTATAAAATACTAAAATAACATGAAAGAATCAAGTAACATTAGTACTAAGCTGGGTGATATAATCCATGACTAATATAATGCCTGAAGTTCCATTTACTAGAGACCTAAAGTTATCAAATACTATATATTTTTATGTTGAATGATTAATACCACTATTTCATTCTCAGAACCTTTCACCTGACAGAATGTGGTCCACTGAAGAAGGGAATGGCAAGCCACTTCAGTATTCTTGCCTTGAGAACCCCATGAACAGTATGAAAAGGCAAAATGATAGNCCAGATGCCATGATCTTCGTTTTCTGAATGTTGAGCTTTAAGCCAACTTTTTCACTCACCTCTTTCACTTTCATCAAGAGGCTTTTTAGCTCCTCTTCACTTTCTGCCATAAGGGTGGTGTCATCTGCATATCTGAGGTGATTGATATTTCTCCCGGCAATCTTGATTCCAGCTTGTGTTTCTTCCAGTCCAGCCTTTCTCATGATGTACTCTGCATAGAAGTTAATTAAGCAGGGTGACAATATACAGCCTTGATGTACTCCTTTTCCTATTTGGAACCAGTCTGTTGTTTCATGTCCAGTTCTAACTGTTGCTTCCTGACCTGCATACAGATTTCTCAATAGGCAGGTCAGGTGGTCTGGTAATCCCATCTCTTGAAGAGTTTTCCACAGTTTATTGTCATTCACACAGTCAAAGGCTTTGGCATAGTCAATAAAGCAGAAATAGATGGTTTTTCTGGAACTCTCTTGCTTTTTGCATGATCCAGCGGATGTAGGCAATTTGATCTCTGGTTCCTCTGCCTTTTCTAAAACCAGCTCAAACATCAGGAAGTTCACGGTTCATGTATTGCTGAAGTCTGGCTTGGAGAATTTTGAGCATTACTTTACTAGCATGTGAGATGAGTGCGGTAGTTTGAGCATTCTTTGGCATTGCCTTTCTTTGGGATTCAAATGAAAACTGACCTTTTCCAGTCCTGTGGCCACTGCTGTTTTCCATATTTGCTGGCATATTGAGTGCAGCACTTTCACAGCATCATCTTTCAGGATTTGAAATAGCTCAGTTGGAATTCCATCACCTCCACTAGCTTTGTTCGTAGTGATGCTTTCTAAGGCCCACTTGACTTCACATTCCAAGATGTCTGGCTCTAGATTAGTCATCACATCATCATGATTCTCCAAGATATGGAATAAGTAGGACTCTGATCAGAGGGCCTGGAGCCCCAGTGGATTAGGATTCATATTTATGCTAATATTGCCAGGTAGGATCTCTGTCAATCATTTTACATTTTGGTCCCTGTATGAAAGTGCTCATCTGATGGGCGAGGATATGCTGAAATCTGACTCAGCTTCCTCAAGCCGGGTCATGAACCCTCCATATAAGAGGCTGTTTCTGCACAGAAGATGAAATTCCTTTTTCTTTGTACAAAGGCACTGGCCTCTTGCAAACCAAACACCCATCTTTGGGACTGCATCTTTCCAGAGGGAGGGTCCTGTTTTTAATAACTCCTGAGGTAAGAAAGGGGAAGCATTTTCTAATTCATCGATCAGACATTGTGCCTTTTTCTAATATACCTGCCATTCAGTTCAGTTCAGTTGCTCAGTTGTGTCCGACTCTTTGCGACCCCATGAATCGAAGCATGCCAGGCCTCCCTGTCCATCACCAACTCCCGGAGTCCACCCAGACCTATGTCCATTGAGTTGGTGATACCATCCAACCATCTTATCCTCTGTTGTCCCCTTCTCCTCCTGCCTTCAATCTTTCCCAGTATCAGGGTCTTTTCTAATGAGTCAGTTCTTTGCATCAGGTGGTGGAAGTCATGGAGTTTCAGCTTTAGCATCAGTCCTTACAGTGAACACCCAGGACTGATCTCCTTTAGGATGGACTGGTTGAACTTCCTTGAAGTCCAAGGGACTCCCAAGAGTCTTCTCCAACACCACAGATCAAAAAGCATCAATTCTTCAGTGCTCAGCCTTCTTTATAGTCCAACTGTACCTGCCATTAGTAGGCACTTTTTGATAATTTGCACAAAGGTTAGCATCTCTCTTCCCAGCTTTCATCTCTTTCTAATTAAATCTTAAAAATGGCTATATTGCTTGAAATGAAATCTTGCCTCTAGATCTTTGGGGGGAAAAAATTCAGAGTTTTTCACTAATGACTGCTAATTTGAAGTTCTGGCTAAAATATTATATTATTAGTTTATCAAAAATGTTGTCTATTACCAGAAAATACAGAGATTAGCAAACCTTGAGAAGATGTAAAGAAAATTATGTCTATTGAAAAGTGTGGAACTTAAGTTTCTTGCCTTCTCAAATTTATTTTGTGTCAAAATTATGTGTCTGTTTTTTCTATTAAAACTGTAAACATATATAAATACATTTTAGCTTTGTAACCCAATTTATAGTTCTATATGTGAGTAAACTGTGGTGGATTCATGTTGATGTATGGCAAAAGCAATACAATACTGTAAAGTAATTAACCTCCAATTAAAATAAATTTATATTAAAAAAATCCTTACCATCAGTGTCAGTGGCTCCATTATTTAATTCTTATGTTTATTTCTCGGCTGTTTAATTTATATCTCCAAGTTATTTTTCTCAAGAAAAGTACATGGATTGTATATCTTCCAACTTTTTACTCGCAGGGTATCATGACAGCTAAGATCTTGGACTCTCAGACAAAGTACAAAGTACAAATTCCAATACAAACACCTTCTTTTCCTGTGATTCTAAGTAAATTTAACAATTTTGCACTTCATATTTTTCAAATTTCTTACTGGGCTAGTGTAAGGCTATTGGAACTAATGTTTGCAACGCATTATCTTTTGCAATGCACTTATTATCTTTTAAAAAGGATTTGTATATTAGCTGAGTATAAAAGTTAGAGGTTATAGTTTGCTTTCAAAACTGTAAGTATTGTTTCACTGCATTTAGACATTGAATGTTGCAAAAGAAACATTTGGTTCTAGCTGATATTTTGTTCCATCTTGTTTCTTTCCCTTTTTCTTTTGAATGATTGCATATTAAAATTTTCCTTCAAGTTTTGAATTTTGATAATGTGAAAATGTACATAGGTATGGATTGTTGGTATTCTTCTGGATGTTTTGAAATCCTCCAATATTCACAGAATCCTTTTCTAAAATTCACAAGAAGTATTTCTTCTACTGCTGGTATATTTTTATTTGTTATGCTTAACTTTCATCTGGTTTTATATTCAGGAATATGAATTGTGTGTATGCTGTTTCTCCTTACTTTTGTGACATTTCTCTCATATATCATAATCTATTTGTGGTTTTGCTCTACATAACTGTAGAGGTTTCCAGGCTTTTCTTTCACAGTAGTTATCTATCCTTGCTGTGCTTCCATCACCGTGGATTATAATTCTATGAATACATGTTTAGTTTCCTTGCATTTATTCTTATCAATTCCCCTTTTAACCACCTTTAATCTTCAGGTTATTTTCTATTTATACCACACCATTTTTTTTCCTGTCAATACTTTTCTCTATATTATTCTGTGAAAATCATGTCTTTTTGCAAACTTCAGAGAAAACCCAAACTTCCCTGATTTTATTTTCCCCTGAATTTTGCAACAGGATACTTGGACTCACCAGTCTGTTCTTCCTGTCATTATTTTTTGCAGTGATATTCTTTGAAATATTTTTTCATAGGTCTCATAGCTTATTTTCATGTCACTTTTGCTGTTTATTAATAAATGAATTATATGGATTGCCCTTTGTTGTTGTTTAGTCACTAAACCGTGTCTGACCCCATGGACTATAGCCCGCCAGGCTCCTCTGTCCATGGGATTTTTCCAGGCAAGAATACTCCAGTGGGTTGCCATTTCCTTCTCCAGAGGATCTTCCCATCCCAGGGATAGAACCTGTGGTTCCTGCATTGGCAGGCAGATTCTTTACCACTGGCTATCAGGGAAGCTCCATGGATTGCTCTTGGTTATACTCTATTACCACTTGAGGAATAGTGAAAATTTTCTTCTCCTATTTCCAGCTAAAGTCAAATCCTATTTCACTCCCCATGTTCTAGCTGATATTTCCTAATATTTCTCAACTGTGCAGAAGTGACAACTTTTCCCTAAATACTTTCATGCTTTTCTGATTGCTCAAATTACCAAAATTCATGAAAAGCTACAATTTTCTTCTCTCACAATTGTTTTTGTTGTTGGCCATCGTTCTTCATCTATGCTGTTAATTTTGTGATGACCACTCATAAAATACAGTGGGGTACTGATAGAATCCGTTGTTTCCTAGGAGCTACTATGTCTGAATAGGTATAGAAAGACCGGAGAGACAGTTAAAGGAACTTTAGCTACTTTTGAAAGATGCAGTTGTGTAATAATATGGTTCCTGAACAGTGTTTGGTATTTACAGATCTCAAAACCCTAAGTTTAGGCATAGGAAGTGGGAGAGACATAAGTTTTTTCCTTTCTTTCTCCTGGGAGATGTTGGTCTATCTATAATAACAGAATTTCTTCTGAAATCAGTTTTGTTCTGTTAAATGATTTCAGTTTGTGAATTTTTGTTTCTATATTTTTGTTTCTTCACTGTTTAGAGAAACATTAGCCAGGGATACATTAAAGTGCTGGTGATACACCATTTTAGACTTGAAGATCCATTTAAATATTTTTTATAGTGCCCCAAATTTGGAAACACCTTAAATAATCTACAATTCTACAGTTTGGAGTTTGTTTTATAAGTTATGTGATATCCATAAATTGGATTATTATGCATAATACAAGGCTATATTTTCAAAAATTCTTTACTGAAGCAGCATATTTTGTGAACAAATGCAATACATAAAAGTAGATAATTTCAATCTTGCTGAAAAGATATATATGCATTGCATAAACAATATCTTGGGAAGAAACAGATAAATATGTTCAACACTCATTATCTTGGGCTGATGGGATGATGGGTAAATTTATGGAAAATTATGGTAAATTTTCCACGTATACAGAGATATATACATCTTTTGTATACATCTGCATACCAAAAATTTATACAAAATATATACTTCTCTTTAAAAGCAAGTGTTTCTTTGGGGATTAAAAAAATATATTTATTTTTAAAGGAAAAAGTGAAATCTTAGAGAAACAATTTTGGTACATAGTATGAAAAAATAAAAATTACCCCAAAGAATAAATTTTATTACTTAAGCAGTGCATAAAGAACTCTACTCATTCTTTGCACTTTTCTTTAGAATTAGGCATTTTGAATAATATAAACCTCAAACAAATATTGTAACACTTAATAGAAGAGAAAAATAGAAAACTGGTTTGTTAAAGGAGTAAAGGAGTCTCTATTCTAATTCATGTGGAATTTGTGGCTCATATTTTAAAAGAATGATGTTTATTTATATTAAGAGAGAAACTCCCACCAGCCTTTCAAGATTTACTAACGTGGTAATTGCTCCTCTTTACTTGAGAATTAGAAAACACTGAGGAGGACCACGCCTATATCTATCATTGTCAAAAAATGACCATATTCAGCAGCTTGATTTTGGCTAAAATAGCAGACATATCCTGTGTTTATGTGCCACATGAAATTGGAATAGAACACTGCATTTTCTCCTCATCTGTGATGGACACTTATTTTTTGTGTCCTTCCTTTCCTGGATTGGAACTATATATTCCATAATCCATATACAATACTTTTTGCACTCAGATCTTATCACTGATTGTACTTTAGCACAGTACAACCTCAGAAAGCAAACAGCAACTTTACACAAAATGTTTATACAGTTTTGAAAAGATGTCTTAAGGAAATAAACTGACTATAATATTAAGTTAAAAAACACTTAGCCAAATATGTAATTATTCAATTAGGAGAATAGTACAATAAAGTCAACATTTAGGAAGTGATTTCTTAACTTTAGAAAGTACATAGGATATACATGTCTTGGACTTGTACTAAAGGTAGTACCTAAATATCTGTACTTTTTTAGTTGTATTCATTTCCTTGGCCTAGCCACAGCTGCTCTAAATTATATCAAATAAGGCAAAATTAATTATTTAGTCAATGAGCAAGGAGATCCTAAAGCTCTTTTTGTGATTAATGGTTAGGAGAACAGACTCCGGCACTTGACGGGGTAAATTCCAGTGACATTGTTTACTAATCTGGGAGAACGAGCAATGGCGTGAGTGCCAACCCAGTAGATTCCTTCAAAGAATTTAAGATAACCAGACTCTGAGGTGGACAAGAGAGAATGAAATGCTGGGACTTGAATGCATTAATCTCTGCTTCCCTTACTCTGCTGGCTTCATCTCTCCCAGGTTGCACCCAAGGTTGTTTCACGTGCAACTTTGATAACTGCATACAGCCTTGACCACGCAGCTTTGTTGAAATGGTCTTATGTTTGTTGACAAAGACAAATGGACATCTGCCTCTGAGCTCCAGTTAGGAAATCCTGTGCAATGATTGGTCAGGCTTGCGTATCAACCCATCGATTACATTGACCACTGGGTGTGAATTAGTCTCTATTGCCAAGAAATGAATTACCAGAAATTTTGTGGCTTGAAGCAGAATGTTTATTAACTGACAGTTTTGGAGGGTCTGGAGTCTGGACAGGGTTTACCTGGGCATTCTGCTCAGGATCTCACCAGGCTGAAATTAAGTTGTTAGTTGGAGCTGTGATCCATCGTGAGGTTTAGGGGCCTCTTCTTCCAGACGCATTCAGGCTGTTGGCAGAAATTAAGTTCCTTGTGACTGCAGAAAACTGAGGCCTGTTTTCTTGCTGGCTGAGGCCTGGGGCACACTCTCAGCTATTGGAGGTGATGCTTATGCCCCATCACTTGGCCTTCTCACATCACGGCTGCTTACTTAAGAGCCAGCAGGAGACTCCCTCTTTGTTCTGCTAAAATCAAATCTTGTATAATGCAACACAGTCATGGAAGTGACTACTGTTACAGGTCCCATCAACCAACAGGGAAGGGGGACAGTAGAAGATGTGACTACCTGGGTCTGAGAATATTAGGTGTCATCCTAGAATTCTGCTTACAGCAAGGCTTAGAGTATTATGCTTGGACCAGCCAGGATCGTTGGTCATCTCTATGAACTTACAGAGCTCTGTCATCCTCTACTCTCCTATAAAGAGGGGCTAATTTATCCAGCTTCGAAGATTTAAGTAAGGATGCTTTTATGTTGGTCATTATTTTTTCTCAACTTTTTCAAAGTGTAAGGATAATGGACCTTCTCTTTTGGATAAAAAGCCGTTGCAGTAAGTCAGGATTTTACTCTGTGTGTCCTTTCCTTTCCCTCTATCTAAGATACTTTCTTCATCAAAGCTTCTCAGTAAAAGTTTACTGAACTGAATTCAATACATATATTAATGTGTTGATAATCTCATTTGGAAATAAATTCCCACCCATCCTGGAATGCTTGTTAAACCAGACTTCTGAACTACTTCACAACCACCCCCATTCTGGAGATGAAGATTCTTGTTGCTTAGTCCCCATTCTCAACATGACATTTTCACTGTTTAGTCCACACAAATGGAATAGAGAAATATAAATTTTAATCTTGGCCAAAAACTCTTTATTGAACATAACATTTTCATTCAAAGTAAATTAATTTGGATTGTTTTGGATAATTAAATATTTTCATAAAAGATAAAATGACATTTCATATTGTATAAGTGAATATGCTAAAAGAGAATATATAATTTAAGGAAATTTTATAATGTAGAAAAGATCAATCCTAGTTATAGAACTAAAAAGTTGATTTTTTTGGCATCACATTTAAGAAATCAAATACAGATGAACAATGCTACTAATCCATCTTTTATTTTCTTTCTTTTTTAACTCATGCCAGCAAAATAAAGCTTAGGAATTCTATAGCAACAATGTCTTTCTATTAAATAGTGATAGAAATATGGCTCATTTTGATTACATATCGGCTTATTAAAAGTGTTATATTTGTGAGAAAGTTTGAGTAAAATTTCTTTGAAAGGGGAAATTTACAAAAATCTGTTAAGAACAGGAGACATGAGATAAGGAAAGACAAAAAATAGTGCCAATAGGACTAATTTTTCCAGTTCAGAAGATTTAAAGAAAAATTTTTTTAATGTTGATCTTTAATTTTTAAGTATGGTTCCATTTAAATATTAACACAGTGCACGTTTCTACACTCTGGAATGGAATGGATTTTGGCCACTCTAAAGGTTAACACATACTTTAAAAAACAAAATTCAACTGAGCAAATTTTAAAGGTCTTATTGGCTTTATTTATGAATGCATGAGAGGAGCAGCACCCAATCTAGCAGACAGAAAGGAGCTCCAAGAAGCTACATAAAATGAAAGATTCTCCTGGACAAAAGGAATCGGGAACAAGGAAGTTATACTAGACAAAAATGCAGATTGTTATGACAAGGCCCCTTTCCTTTAGGTAATGGCAGGGGTCTAGATTATGTAACTAGTGCTGATCAGGTGATTCCTGATTGATGGATTTAAGATTCCATTTCTGGGGAAGCTGAAACCACAGTTAAGTATCAGTTTGGTGATGTGGAGCTTAACATAAGTGCTCCATTTGGGGCTTGTTGTTTTGTTTTTAACAACATTTAGAAAGATTCTCATGAACATTGCAAAGGGCTCAGAAGACAGAGTTCTAGACAAAACCAGAAGTTTACAGTAATATTATAAATCGTGCATAGTTTTTTCCAGAGTGTCATGACTCATGTCAAAATTTCTATTTGCTTTTTCCAAAAAACATTTTTAATCTTTACAATGTAGTAAATCCCAAGTGTCACCTAGAAAAGGGAGATAGTAGAGTTTCATAATATTACTTCAACATGTATTTATTAAAAAAATATATATTGAGTGTCTACCTTGTAAGGTATTATGACTGACTCCATAGATAATATGAAGATCAATGAAATATAAATCTTCCCTTCAGGGAGATTATAGTTTGTAGAGGTGCCAAAATGTCCACAGATAACTGTATAAAAATATAATTCAGTGAATTATCCATTAGAGGCATTAAGTGCCAGAGAAGTAGAGAGAAGGGGATAGGACTCTTGTAAAGAGTCTCTAGGAAAAGTTTCATGAAAAAGGTAAAGTAGAAGAGAAAGTTTAAGGGAAAATACAGAGAACTGAAAATGCTTATAAAGTGAACTGAAAATTTTTCTGGAAGACTTCAATGGGCTGAGTAAGGAATGAGGAATGCTGAGGAGCCATCACAGTCATTTTGATTGGAAATTAATATTAGAACTAACTTTTAGGAAGATTAATCTTAAGACAGTTGAAAATGGATTAAAGTAGGGATGGTAAAAAATCTGCTTGTAATGCAGGAGAGCTGGGTTCAATCCCTGGGTCAGGAAGATCCCCTGGAGAAGGGAATGGGCTTGGAGAATCCCATAAATAGAGGAGCCTGGCGGACTACAGTCCAGTGGGTAACAAATAGTCAGATAAGACTGAGCTGCCAAAAAGATAAGAGGCACGTTAAAACTGTCCCTTGTTATGTTAATAAGGTAATTTGGGGACCTAAGAATGGGACTGATTGTCAGAAAATCAGTCATGTGATTACATGGTTTGCTGACTTTCAAGCTGCCCCCAACCTCTGGAGAGGGGAGGAGAGCTGGAGGTTAAATCAATTACCGATGGCCAATGATGTAATCAATCATGCCTATGTAGCGGAGCCTCCATAAAAACCTCAAAAGACAGGACTTGCAGAGCTTCTGGACTGGTGAACACTTGGAGATTTGGGGAGACTAGGTGACTCCAAGAGTGCATGGAAGCTCCACGCCCCTTCCCACATGCTTTACTCTGTGCCTCCTTCAGTCTGGTTTCCCCTAAATTATACCCTTTTACAGGCTCAGATGGCAGTCTGTCTGCAATGAAAGAGACCTGAGTTTGATCCCTGGGTTGGGAAGATCCCCTGGAGAAGGAAATGGCAACCCATTCCAGTATTCTTGCCTGGAGAATCCCATGGATGGAGGAGCCTGCCAGGCTACAGTCCATGGGGTTGCAAGGAGTCAGATAGGACTGAGAGACTTGGCTTTCAGTAATCTAATGAGTAAACAGATTTCCTGAGTTCTATGAGCCACTCCAGCAAATCAGTTGAACTCAAGGAAGGATCTGTGGCAACCTCTAATCTGTAATTGGTTGGTCAGAGCACAGTTAACAGCTGGGCTTATGAGTGCCATCTGGGGGTGGGGGGTCAGTCTTATAGGACTAAACCCTTGGAATCTGATGCTATTTCTGGGTAGATAGTGTCAGAATGGTTGAATTGTAGGACACCCAGCTGGTATCCCAAGGTTTGCTTGGTGTTGTGGGGATGTGTCCCCTCACTGCTGCTAACACACACACACACACACACATACACACCTCACATGTTGGAATTCGGTTCAGGAACCTGAAAGATTAGATGACAGAGAAAGAGGGTCTGGATTTAGATAGTAATAGCCAGGAGGAGTAAGTTCATGCACAGAGTCAGAGCACACAACACTCAGCAGCTCCTTCACTAGAACTGAAGCTCCACGTGGGAAGGACTGACCACATCTGCTGCTGGTCCTCAGCGCTTCAGTGCAGCTCAGTTCAGGCGCTCAGTCGTGTCCGACCCCTTGCGACCCATGAATCGCAGCACCCCAGGCCTCCCCGTCCATCACCAACTCCTGGAGCCCACCCAACCTCACGTGCATAGAGTCGGTGATGTCATCCAACCATCCTCTGTTTTCCCTTTCTTCTCCTGCCCTCAATCTTTTCCAGCATCAGGATCTTTTCTAATGAGTCAGCTCTTCACATCAGGTGGCCAAAATATTGGAGCTTCAGCTTCAGTCCTTCCAATGAATATTCAGGGCTGATTTCCTTTAGGATGGACTTGTTGGATCTCCTTGCAGTCCAAGGGACTCTCAAGAGTCTTCTCCAACACCACAGTTCAAAAGGATCAATTCTTTGGTGCTCGGCTTTCTTTATGGTCCAACTGTCACATCCATACATGACCACGGGAAAAACTATAGCTTTGACTAGATGGACCTTTGTCAGCAAAGCAACGTCTATGCTTTTTAATACACGGCCTAGGTTTGTCATAGCTTTTCTTCCAAGGAGCAAGCGTCTTTTAATTTCACGATTGCGGTCACCATCTGCAGTGATTTTGGAGCCCAAGAAAATAAATTCTGTCACTCTTTCCCTCATTTCCCCATCTATTTGGCATTGAGTGATGGGACTGGATGCCATGATCTTAGTTTTTTGAATGTTGAGTTTTAAGACAGCTTTTTCACTGCTCTTTCAACTTTCATCAAGAGGCTATTTCATTCCTCTTTGCTTTCTGCCATAAGGGTGGTGTCATCTGCACATCTGAGGTTATTGATATTTCTCCTGGCAATCTTGATTCCAGCTTGTGCTTCATCCAACCCAGCATTTTGCATGAGGTGCTCTGCATATAAATTAAATAAGCAGGGTGACAATATATAGCCTTTATGTACTCCTTTCCCAATTTTGAATCAGTCTGTTGTTCCATGTACGGTTCTAACTGTTGCTTCTTTACCTGCATACGTTTCTCAGGAGGCAGGTGAGGAGGTCTAGTATTCCCATCTGTTTAGGAATCTTCCACAGTTGGTGGTGATCCACATAGTTAAAGACCCAGTGGAGAACTGATGTAACTACAAAAGCTGATAGTGTTTTTGATGGCTGCTTATTTAAAATGCAATTGTTTGCCTAGCAAATGTGTGACAAAAAAATATTGAAATATATACATTTTATTTAATTCACTTGATGGATTTTTATGTATTTTTAGCAATTTCCTGATTTTTCTATCCCCCAAGATTTATAAGTTTAAGATGCACAACAAAATGATTTGATATATGTATATATTGTGAGGTGATTACCACAAGTTTAGTTAATGCCCTTGATGGGTTTTTAATTTGATCATATTTCTCAAAGACTAAAAGCTAACTCATTGGCAATGAAATCATTTTGTGATATATTGCGTTGACACCTTCCACTTTTAAAGACTAAATATAAGTAGGGCCCCCAAGAATTAAAACAATATAAGTATAGTTCACATTTATAACCATCTGAATTAAGACATAGTCTGTGTCATCATGAAGCTCCTAATGTGGCTAAGAACAGGAATACATAAAAAGAAAATGTTTATGTTAAAGTATAAACAAAGTTCTATAGGAAAACACAGATGCAAAGGTTTATGGACTGCTATTTCATTGAGGGTATAAATTAAGGTGCCAAGGAGGAGTGGAAAGAGGTGAAGCTGTTAAGTGAATTTGGCCAGAGCTATTCCTGGTGGCTCAGCAGCAAACAATCCACCTACAGCACAGGAGATGCAGGTTTGATCCTTGCATTGGGAAGATCCCTTGGAGGAGGAAATGGCAACCTGCTGCAGTGTTCTCGCTGGGAAAATCCCATGGACAGAGGACCCTGATGGGCTACAGTCCATAGGGTCACAAAGAGTCAGACCCGACTGAGCGACTGAGTACCCACATTGTAAGAAGCCAAGAGTCAGAAGAGAGTTTTAAGTAGGTGCCTAAAAGGAGCTTTTCTGCTTGCTCGTGTGTGTATTTCAGAAAGATCACAGTAGGCAACAGTGTGGAGGAGAGACTGTTTATATCAGGTAATGCGTTTACCTGCCGCAATCCCAGTGAACCTCATTGACTGTCGACACGACTGAGCAACTTCACTTTCACTTTCCAATTTCATGCATTGGAGAAGGAAATGGTAACCCACTCCAGTGTTCTTGCCTGGAGAATCCCAGGGACGGGGGAGCCTGGTGGGCTGCCGTGTATGGCGTCGCACAGAGTCGGACACGACTGAAGCGACTTAGCAGCAGCAGCAGCAGCAAATACTTTACAAGCTTACTGTTGGCCACAATAAACTTTTGAGAGCTGTTGTTCAGTCACTCATTCATGCCTGACTCTGCAACCCCAAGTTCTTCACTATCTCCAGGGTCCCCTGTCCTTCATTATCTCTTGGAGTTTGCTGAGATTCATGGTGGTTAATGCTATCTAACCATCTTTACCTAGTTTTTAGTTAGTGACTTTCCATAGCTGTTATGCTTGTGAGTAGACAGATCTCGAAGTCTTTGGTTCTGTGTTCCTTGAAGACTGAGGTACAATATTGGCAGGGCTGGAATTACAGGGAGGGGAAAGACAGTAGTGGAGGGAGGAAATAAACCACAGATACAGTGCTACCTCGGAGAAGGCAGTGGCACCCCACTCCAGTACTCTTGCCTGGAAAATCCCATGGATGGAGGAGCCTGGTAGGCTGCAGTCCATGGGGTTGCACAGAATGGGACACAACTGAAGCGACTTAGCAGCAGCAGCAACCATCTCATCCTCTGCCATCCCCTTCTCCTTATGCCTTCAATCTTTCCCAGCGTCAAGTTCTTTTCAGAGAGATTACCAGCTAGTAAATGGAGCCATAGGATCTGAACTGAGGTCCAGATAGCTTAAACATGGCATATATTTTCCAGAGAGAAAGATAATTTGGTTTTCAGTTAAGCCTTTGATTGTGGGAATAGAGAGGAAGTTATCACCCTAAAAATGTTTTAGAAGAAGAACCAAAAGGATTTTTGAGTTCTTGGGTAGTAAGGGAAAGAATTTGAGCATGTAGAGTTGGTGATTTTTTTTTTTTGGTTGGCTTCCCTCTGAGCAGGAAAGGCTGGGAGAAGGAAGATCATGAATTAGTTTTGGAAAGATGGTTCTGAGTTGCCTATGGTGGACAGCCAGGAATAAATGGTCAGTGCAGACCAGTAAATAGCTAGTGCTCTGAAGCGCTGGAAAAAAATGAGATCCAAGATGGAATGACTGGGAGTCTGAATATGGCCAAAAATCATAAAAGGGAATGAAATAACTCCAACTCTTGGAAGGTGAGACAGGGTGGGAATTGGGAGTGCTGGCACATGCACTTAGACCAACATCTTTTAGAGAAACAGAATACAAAGACACTGTAAGGGCCTCAATTAATTAATTATTAATGCAGGGATGGGGCAAATATTAAGACACAAAAAGGCCACAAATCAACGGCCATTTTTGAGGTGCCACGAGCAAAATCAGGATACTGTATGTAATCCTTGCACACACAGCCACCGAGGGTGTGCGCAGACCACCAAAGCCACCCCTCCATCGGCCCCACCAACCTGCCCTCACCTTCTTTTATGAAACCGACTCTTCCCACTCCCCCGCCAGGAATGGGCAAGGGCACCTGTTTCTTGCTCTCACTTCTTCCAGGTGCAGCAAGAGTCCCAGCAAAGCCATGTCTGAATTCTTCATCTGGCCTCTTACCAATTTCTACTGATTATGAGACAGGCTGGGACCTGAAATCTGGGCCTGAGACCCTTTGCTGCAGTGTTTGCACATGGACAAATGTCTCCTTGTGCAACAAAATACAAAAAAAAAAACTCATAAGGAACTAAAAATAATTGCGTGCATGTGCAGTTGGGAAAAAACAAACAACAAGGTGAACACACACACGCAATTCCACTTCTGAGGACTCGGGAGCAAAAGCAGGGCATCCACAGGGCACTACAAGTGCACCCGGCAAGGGAGGAGCAGACCACCCAAGCCACCCCTGCCCTGACCCGAGACCCTCACCCCACGTGGGGAGCCAGCTGGCCTGAGTTAGGGAGCGAGCAAGCAAGGGCACCTGATACTTGTTTTCGCTCCCTCCTGTTGCAACACAGGTGCCAGTAAAGCCTTGTAT
The DNA here is from genome assembly GCA_006408695.1 of Aepyceros melampus. Classification (NCBI taxonomy): domain Eukaryota; kingdom Metazoa; phylum Chordata; class Mammalia; order Artiodactyla; family Bovidae; genus Aepyceros; species Aepyceros melampus. The sequence continues at coordinate 135,256 of SJXQ01004028.1, forward strand.
GAATTCTTATCTGGCTTTTTATCAGTTTCTACTGTTTAAGAAGTCCAAGAACCCGGGCTGGTAACAATTATAGAGTTTAAGGACCCTAGTAGTAACAAGGGTTACAAGGGTTACTACTAGGAGAAGGAAATGGCACCCCACTCCAGTGTTCTTGCCTGGAGAATCCCAGGGACGGGGGAGCCTGGTGGGCTGCCGTCTGTGGGGTCACACGGAGTCGGACACGACTGAAGCGACTTAGCAGCAGCAGCAGCAGTAGTAACAAAGGCATCCTGTTGTGTTTTAGTCATTTTCGAGTTGGACTCTTGGCAACCCTATGGACTGTAGGCTCCTCAGTCCCTGGGATGCTCCAGGCAAGAACAGTGGCGTGCGTAGCCATTCCCTTCTCCAGGGGATCTTCCCCACCCAGGGATGGAACCCGGGTCTCCCGCATTCTGGGCAGAGTCTTTGCCATCTGAGCCGCCAGGGAAGCCGGAAGACATCATGGCTCAAGACAATTTTTAAGCTGCAAATTTTAAGGGCGACTTGGCTCAGATGATAGAGGAACCAGGAGAGAGTGATGTCAGGAAAGCTAACCGAGAAGACCTCGGCATGGAGGAAGGGCCCCAGCAACGCTCCAGCTTGTTCGTAAAACCAAACAAGCAAACAGCTCACACAGCTGTGAACAGTGAAGGAAGGTGGCTTCACACAAAGCCCAACGATGAACTTAAAACTGGGATTTTTTTTCACAGTCAAGGCCAGTCGACTTGTTTTTCCTAGGAGGCCAATCCGTGTTCTCCTTCACCGCCCTACTCTTTACTCCCTTTTTCCACGTAGCGTAAGTCTCCTTCAGAAATCGCTGATGAGGGACTCACTTCCCACTCCTTTTCCCCTCCCCCCTGCTTGCCATTTCCTCGGCGACCATCACTTAATTAACCCAAGGAGAGGGAGGGCGTCGCCCGAGGGAACAGACTCCACCGGCGCAGCAGCTGAGAGCTGGAGAGGAGCGCGCGGCAGGCGCGAGGTGGGGCGCTGGGCGGCTCCCCTCCCCGGGCCCGGGTCTCTGGGCGGCTCCCCTCCCCCGGGACCGGGTCTCTGGGCGGCTCCCCTCCCGCGGGCCCGGGTCTCTGGGCGGCTCCCCTCCCGCGGGCCCGGGTCTCTGGGCGGCTCCCCTCCTCCGGGCCCGGGTCTCTGGGCGGCTCCCCTCCCCCGGGACCGGGTCTCTGGGCGCGGCGCCGGTCGCGCGAAACTTGCAAAGCGCGGGCTGCGCGGCGGGGGCTCCGGGTCTGGGTGGTGTCGGGGCTGCGGGGACGCCTTGGCACCCGCAGGTTCCTCCTCTGAGCACCCATCGCGCGTTGGCTCCCAGGTCTCTGATCCTTTTTCCTTTCTCCACCGGTCTAACCATTCTTAAAATCCCCGTCTTTTCTTTTAAACTCTGTTCTATCCTCCTTTGTTCAAAAGTTCCGGAATATTGCTAAAACGGCGCACCTCGAGGCTGCTGCTATTTTTTTCCTTCACTTTGGGAGCAACCGCTGAAACATAAGAGCTGAATTTGAGTGAGGGTTGGGGCTTCTGTCCTGGACAAGGAAACGGCAACCCACTCCGGTATTCACGCCTGGAGAATTCCATGGACAGAGGAGCCTGGTGGGCTACAGTCCATGCGGTCGCAGAGTCGGACACGACTGAGCAATTAACACTGGGGCCTCTGTGGGGGCTCAGACGGTAAAGAATCCGTTTACAGGGCAGGAGACCCAGGTTGGATCCCTGGGTCAGGTATGTCCCCTGGAGAAGGAACTGGCAACCCACTCCAGTACTCTTGCCTGGAGAGTCCCATGGGGTCGCAAAAGAGTCCGACCTGACAACTAACATACTTTTTGGACTTGAACAGGCAGCTGGGAGCGATATTTGCACTTTGGTGTTTTTGTATAGCACACAAACCTTCGAAATTCTACTTGACTGCTTAGATTTGGGGGAGAGGGGAGTTAATAACACAGCCCGGCCAAGGGAACGCTTATAACAGGTTGCTGAGAAAAATGAAGGTTAAAGCTTTGCAGTTTTGTGGACGAGCCTGTAGTTGAATGATTAGGTGTTTTTTAACCAGGCTGCATTTTATCTGAAGTGAACACCTACTTAAGATTTAAGAACACCTACAGAGGATTTTGTAGGAAGAAACCTGCTTTAAAAGAACGAGCTTTACAGAGCTTTAAGATTGATCCTGGGGACCTATTTGCAATTAATGGTATTTCTGAGTTTTAGACATGTGTATTTCTTGGGGAAAAAAAAGTGTTTTTTTTCTCTTTATACCTCAATTTGAATGTGAGAGTTAAGTCCCCAGCGATTAAGGTTCCTAGGAAAAGTTACACAAGCTTTTTAGATCAATACATTTTTAAAACAAAATGAATACTAAATTGTTTTTATAACAAGTTTCAATTTCATCCACAGTATTTGAAATATTTTTCAAAAAGATGGTATAATTTTAAAATGTGAGAAATTACTTCCAGCAAAGTAGCAGTGTGTAGGTGTTCTAGATTTTCATTAATTAAGCTTAAATAGTTTCACACAATGCAGTTTAATTTTGTATAATTGCCTGATAATTCGTTTGATTGCTAGCACCTCCTTTGTATTTAATTATGGCAGCTCCTAGAAGAAAATTGTTTGGCTCTTGTCATTTGTTGAAAAGTATTGATGTGTCCAGTTTTATTGGGTGGACAATAATCCGGAAGCACTTACTTATCAATGTTGGTTAATGTTGCCTTAATGTTTGGTTGAATGAGCAGTCCAAATCATAGAGACCTGATTTTAAAGTGATACATACACAACCTAAGGAATGTTCAATAGCTTAATTTTGAAGCTAAAAATATGCATGTTTAATTGAGCTGAATATAATTTTGCAGATGGAGAAATCAATCATTCTACTGCTCTGCATACAATATGTTAAGGTAAGATATTTTTTAATGTACCCTTTTTGGAATAACTAATGGACAAGAAGTTATTGCATTGAGTCTATCTATTTTGGAAAATAGTAAGTAAAGTCAGTCAGTCGTGTCCGACTCTTTGTGACCCCATGGACTGCAGCCCACCAGGCTCCTCAGTCATGAGATTCTCCAAGCAAGAATACTGGAGTGGGTTGCCATTTCCTTCTCCAGATAGAGTATAAGAGAAATAACACCAAATATTAGATTTAGTACCTAAGAAAAAAATCTCTGCTAGATTGCTCTGCAAATATATGTATATCGGTGGCAGCTGTTTTCACTGCTTGCAGATTGTTTGGGGGGATCAGAACTTGGTAAAAGACCTTGGTAAATAGACCCGGTAAAACTTTTGGTAGGAAGTTTGATGAATATATCATTCTCTTGAGAGTTGAATTCTTATTTATGTAGGGAACATAAAGGTCTCTGATAATGTGGTCTGGCTGTTTTGCCTCAATTGCTAATATTTTCTTTACCTACAAATGAACCAAGGTTTTAAAAATTAGAGTCAGGTATTTTGCACTCAAACTGAGGTTCATTCTAAGCGTTGTCAAGAATCTGTTATCATCAAGGCACACAGTTTGACGGGCTAAGACGGTGTGCTGGGACCTTGTTTCTTTATCCCCGTTGACCCCAGAATCACTGAGTTTCCTACTGTGCTTGTGTGTTAGTTGCTCAGTCATGTCCAACTCTTTGCAACCCTGTGGACTGTAGCCCACCGGGCTCCTCTGTCCATGAAAACTTCCAGGCAAGACCACTGGAGTAGGTTGCCATTTCCTATTCTATGGGATCTTCCTAACCCCAGGATCGAGTACGCGTCTCCTACATCAGCAGGCGGATTCTTTACTACCAAGCCGTCTGGGAAGCCCATGGTGTTTCCTAACATGCATCTAAAATTTGCCTGCTTTTATTTTACTTGCCTTTCTTTTACTTATTATTGTAGCTGATTTACAGAGTTATGTTAGTTCCTTCTGTACAGCAAAGTGAATTGTTTCTACATATATCCACTCTTTTTTTAAGATTCTCTTCCCATATAGGTCTTTACAGAGTGTTGAGTAGAGTTTCATGTGCTGTGTAGTAGGACCTTATTAGTTACCTCTTTTGTATATAATGATGCATATATATCAGTCTCAACCTTCCGATTTATCCTCCCCAACCTTTCCCCCTTGTAACCATAAACTTGTTTTCTACACCTGTGACTCTTGTTACTGTTTTGTAGATAAGTTCATTTATATCATTCTTTTTTGATTCCATCTATAAGCGATACTCATACAATATTCGTCTTTCTCTGACTTCCTTAACTTAGTATGATAATCTCTACGTCCATCCATGTTGCTGCAAATGGCATTATTTTTTTTTTAATGTTTACTTGCCTTTAATGTTTTTCCCAAACTGTGCTTATAAATAGTGTATCCAATGGATGTTATTTAATTCATGTATAGAAATTAATGTTTCTAAAATATTTTAAAATTATAATTTGGTATAGTCTAGGTTTCATTTTTGTAAATTTGCTTATGAAACAATAACCAAGAATGCATTTTAATTTTTCTTCAGCATTTTTCTTTCTCATTTCAGATCTCAAGTTTCCACTATATACCAAAGGATAAACAAACAACAGTTTTTATTGAATGGGATGAATTTCCTAAGGGAGGAAGTCCTGATTTTTATTTTTTAAAATACCAACTTGTTAATAATTTTGCTCAAAAAGTAAGGCATCTTTTATTTTATGGCTCTGATAAAAGTGAGCATAGTAAATTTGTTATAACTAAATGCCTCATCATAAATAGGAATTTAATAGCTATTGTAATTTCTTATTTTAATTTTACTAATATATATAATTCTAACATTTTATGAAATATCTTTAATAACTAGATCGAAATAGTATTTGACTATTTCATCATTAGAATGTTTTTGAATTTTCCTTTATAGAATTTATATACTACAGTATTTTAAAAATATTTTATGTAAAAATAATTTATATGTTTGCATTTCGTATTGGAAAAACTGCTATGAAGATATACAGCAGTCAAACTTCTAATTATAATGTATCTTACATAGTTAATAAATATTTTTTAGGCAAATGAATCGCCTTATTTACAGAATGTTAAAAAGATTCTTGCAGAACCACAAAAGTTTCCAAGATCAATACTAACACTAGAAGAAAATGAAATTATCACATCATTATACAGTCTGTAAAATATGGACAAATTTTAAGTGAAAAGTCATTTCAAACTCGTAAGTAGTGTGTATGCGTTGTTTAGCTATCGTACCTAATCTTGAAAGGAAAAATGTTTTATTACCAGGTAATTTGAATTTTACAACGATGAACAGATATGTAATGGTAAAAAAATCACATCATGATAATATTTTGTTTGGTTATAATTTAGTTTTCAAAATTTAAAGGAAATTGAAGCTAAAGTAAGAATACGGTTTTCAGTTTGGCATTTAATGTGTGCCAGTATGGTAGATAGGTTCAGTGTAGATTGACATATCATCCAGATTATCCTTAAAGAACTATAACATGTATTGTAATCTGCTGTAATTCATTCATTCTAAATAGAGTACCAGAAACTCCCAGATAATCCAGGAGACAAGTTTTTCCATCATGGTGAATCTTTGGTAATTCAATATCCCTTGTGTTTCTTTCCATTTTATTTGAAACTGTGCTAATTATTTGCCCTGATCTTTTAGGTGGAATATCAGCTAGAAATATTGAAACAGTAGCAACAAGTACGAGTGTTTCTTTTAACTGGAGTGTGCTATCTTCCAATGACATTTTGGTGTCAATATCGCTTAATAATTCTTCACAAATTGTACATAATGTCATGTTTTATGAGTGGGATGACTTGAAACCTGCTACCTTATATGTTTTTACGCTTGAATTTAAACGGTTGCATTTGGATTTTATAAATATACTGCAGAGATTGGATATTCAAATTGAAACAGGTATGTAGATATTTATTAATTTATATATTTATTATGTATCTTGTAGATAAATTGGTAGCCTTTAAAAAGTGATTCAGTCAAGTATTAACCAGTGCAAACTACTTGTAAATGAACTAGCATAGTCCTCTTTTTTTAACTATATTATTCCAATATTTGACTGATTTATTGAACAAGCCGGATTTAGCCGGTAAAGATAATTTTTCTTCTACCACTTCTTTTAAACTGAACCAAGTGGGTGCTCTTTCTTTAACTCTGACAATGGTTCCTATAGATTTTCCAGGAGATACTAGAGGACAGAGGAGCCTGGCGTATTGTAGTCCATGGGGTTGCAAAGAGTTGGACATGACTTAATGACTAACAACATATAGAGTCCATGAATTTTTGGGTAACTTCAATATATCAATGAATGGTCTCATTTTCAGATATTATCATTAAAATATAGCATAGAAATATTTCATTAGCACACCCAGAATGCAGTGGACCCTCATAAATAATAAAAGGTGAAAAGTACAGCTCAGCAGACTTAGAGTGCTAACTACCAACTCCTCTGGTCTTAAGTTATTTTTCAGAAACATAGCATCAAATTGGATGTTGGGACATTTAGAGAGATTCTAGTCCAGAATGGTTGCTTTATGGTATGTCAACAGATTGTATCTCTAAGAAGAAAATTCTTTTAAGAATTTGTGTCAAATAAATCTATCTTTCCTGAAAGAGGAAAAAATATATATAAATTTTTCATTCTATTTGAAGTTTCTCTATTACTCATCACCCATCAGACCTGACCTAAATTTGAAATACTGCAAGGGGGAGCTGAATGTGTTCAATTTTTTGGTGTCTTCCTATTTCCTGTTCCTTCTCACACATGGTAGGAAAAGATTTGAGGATAGAGTCCTAGATGGCTAATAGGGGCAATGGACTTTCTGTGATGAGCTAGGAGTCCCATTTCAATACCCTGTACAGGAACAATAAGGGAATCACAATATCTTTTATAATAAATTTTGTTAGTAAAGAGACAATAAGGTAGTTAAAGCATCTCCTCTCATACTTCTTCCCCAAGGAAAACAACAGTTCAAAATATCCTTTTCAGAGTGAACCAAGTCAGAAAAAGAAAAAAATATATAACATATATATGAAATCTAGAAAAATGGTTCTGATGACGAACCTGTTTGTAGGGTAGGAATAAAGATGCAGGCATAGAGAGTGGATTTGTGGACATGGAGGGAGAGGGTGGGGTGAACTGAGAGCAGCGCTGACATATATACACAACATGTGTACAGTAGATGGTGGGAAGCTGCCGTATAGCACAGGGAGCTCAGCTCAGTGCTCTGCCATTAGAGGGGCAACATGAGGGGATGGGAGGGAGCTGTGAGAGGGAGGGGAAATGTGTGCGTGTGTGTATATATATATGTGTGTGTATATATATCTGATTCAGATTGTACAGTAGAAACTAACTCAGCATTGCAAAACAATTATACTCCAATTAAACAATCCTTCTTACATCTTCCTAATATGTTAGGTTGGTCACTGATGCTTCATCAGCATGTTTTTACTCTGAACAGGCTGATATTTTCCTGTCCTTCTGTGGTTGTGTAATCTTGGAGAAAGGACTAAATGGCCAGCCATTCCAGTTTTTTTTCTGGAAAGTGAACCCGTTTGAAATCAAATGACAAAGAGCAGAATTCATAGCAAGCATGATGTCTTGTGTGTGTGCATATATGCTGAGTCATATCTGACTCTCTGCAATCCTGTAGACTATAGCCTGCCAGCCTCTGTTCCATGGAACTTCCTAGGCCAAGATTACTGGAGTGGGTTGCCATTTCCTACTCCAGGAGAGTCCTCTAAATTTTAACAAAAAGCCTGAAATTTACTTAAAAATAGCAGTATAAGAGTAAGGGAAAGGAAGGGTAACCTAAAGTAATTTAGAAAGAAAAATATTTGTGGTTTTGCGTTAAGTTGTAATTGGGCAATAATTCTGTATAATTAATTCTTAAAACTACTTAAAACTATTTTAGTTGGTAATCACTTACTACTAGAGTAAAGCAGCTTTAGCACTTTTATTGGTTTAGGAGAAATATAGGGAAAGTGCACAGTTAATACTATGAGGTTTTTAGAGTTTCTCTCTGTAGATGTTAAGAAATAGAATTATGAAATGTTATATTGCTGAATCCATCTTTAACAAAAACATTTTTCTTTTGGTAGGTTCATGTTCACAAGGATGGGTAGCTTTAAAAAATAGCTGTTATAGAATCAGCAAAGAGAGTAAGCCATGGAATATAGCCCAGCAATACTTAAGCTATCCTTAAGTTCTGCGCATCTGGTGGATATAAAAAATGAGGAGGAAAAAAAATTTGTATTTTCACATCTCAGGTCAAAGAATCAAATAATAATATGGACTGGTCTTAATGACTTTAAGGTTAGTAGATATAAAGAATATGTATTGTGATGAAACTGTTTTTACCTGTGTTCATTCATTCATCTATTCCTTCTTACCTTAATTCAGTAAATATTTAATGAGTGCTTCTTATAAGCAGGAGATTCCCTGGTGGCTCAGACAGTAAAGAATCCACCTGCATCGTGGGAGACTTGGGTTCAATCCCTGGGTTGGGGGATCCGCTGGAGAAGGAACCCCCTTCAGTATTCTGGCCTGGAGAATGCTGTGTTCTGTATAGTCCATGGGGTCGCAAAGAGTTGGACACGACTGAGCAACTTTCACTTCACTTCCTATAAGCCAGACACTGTTTCTATTTTTCCAGTATCTCTCTTTTTTAGAGTATTTATAGGTTCACAGCAAAATTGAAGGAAAGACAGAGATTAACCATGTACCCTCCACCTCCAGACACACATTGCCTCCCCCATTAGCAGCATCACCGACCAGGATAGTAATGTTACAACCCGGGAGCCTGTGTTGATATATCATCATCACTCAAAGCCTAGAGTTTCCATCATGGTTCAGTCTTGGTGTCATTCATTCTATGGGTTTGGATAAATATAATATGTAGCCATCATTTTAGTATGGTACAGAGTATTTTCATTGTCCTAAAACCCCTCTTTTCTCTATTCGTTCCTTCCCAACCTCCTCCAGTCTTTTGTAGGCATTCATTTCTTTACCTATTTTTTTTTAATTTTGATTTTTCCCAGACCCTGTATTGAAGAATACGAGTGATCTTATTCATTTCTTATTTTTTTCCCACCTGAACCAGTTCTCAAATGTTTATCTAGCCCACTTTCCTCTTATGAGTTTCAGCTCAGTTTAGTTGCTTAGTCGTGTCCGACTCTTTGTGACCCCATGGACTGAGCATGCCAGGCCTCCCATCCATCACCAAATCCTGGAGTCTACCCAAACTCATGTCTATTGAGTCGGTGATGCCACCCAATCATCTCATCCTCTGTTGTCCCCTTCTCCTCCTGCCATCAATCTTTCCCAGCATCAGGGTCTTTTCAAATGAGTCAGCTCTTCACATCAGATGACCAAAGTATTAAGGAGTTTAAGCTTCAACATCAGTCATTCCATTGAACACCCAGAACTGATCTCCTTTAGGATGGACTGGTTGGCTCTCCTTGCAGTCCAAGGGACTCTCAAGAGTCTTCTCCAACACCACAGTTCAGAAAGTTTCAGACATCTATCTGGTTTTCTTCTGCTTATTTATCCCTTTTGAAAATTTCCACAGACACTTCAATATTGCCAAAACTGACTTGTCACATCCTTCCCATCAAACCTGCTCCACTTCCTCTATTTCTTACCTCTGTGGACAGTACAATAATATGAACCTGAAAACTTGGAGGTCTCCATTTCACTTCTTTCACTGTAGACATCCAGGTTTTAGAGTTCAGTTTTACTAAAAGAGATACAGAACAATCTGAAAATTTTAGTCAATACCAGTGAGATAAGGAGTGAGTGACATTTTTCTCCAAACATTCCTAACCCTGTGGAATAGTTCATGAAATGTCATTTTGGTTAAAGTTTTGTAGGAAAGCTTGAGACCTAACATTATCTTTGTCTAATCTGTGTTTTCTTCTTGATGTTCCATTTATCTTTATTTCCTGCCACTCTGTACTCCATGAGATACCCTGATCTCTCGTGACCCAAGGCAAATTCTATCAGTTTTGATACCAGTTTTTCTTTGGAACTTTGTGTAAGCTTCTGTGAAACTATTGGCAATCTTTAACTGCATTTTCATCATTCCTTTAATGAGATTTATTTATCTTTTAATGGGCAGTGAAGGAAATTCTAATAGTTTCTTCAAACCACAGCTCATCTCAGAAGTCCCCCTTCCAGTGTGCTAGTCTCTTTCCAGTAGGCCAGTTATATACATAATTTCTTTCTTGCTTCTAGTTGGTGGTTCTGAACTGTTTAAATTAGAATGCTTTCTTCCAATAGTTACTGGTTTTTGTTATGAAGTTAGATCATATGCTCATGAGAGGCAAAGTGAGGCTCTCAAGGCATCCTTGTGGTGGTTATGAATTTTTCTAAAGTGTCTAAGATACAGATTCTGCTTTAAGATACTTAAAAATAATTTGGAAAGTGAGTGAAACATCAAAGTAACTATCTTAAAAAACTTCCTTTGTAATAATAGCTGAGTCCTATAATATCTCCTAAGTGCTAAGTATAGTTCTATGTGATTTACTTGTATGACAGAGGAAATTAGCACACCTGTCTGATCTTAACCACTATATTCTACAACCTTTCAAGCTGTTCTCTTGAGGCTGACATCAGAGTTAACTTCTGGGTCAATCCTTGTGATAGACTGAGAAAGTCATCACCCCTTTAAGTAAACCCATGCTAAGGAAGTGTGAGTTTGTTACTGGATGTCATAGAAAAAGATTGATTCATCATTACTCCTAGCTTCCAAATGGGACTTGGCCACTCAATAGGAACTTAATGAAAGATTAGTAAGTTCTATATTCTACTTTTGGAAGGGTTACATATGTAATTCTCATTGAGTTCTCGCAGCAGCCTTATGAATAGGCAATGTAATTATTCTCATTTTATAGAAAATGAACTATCAGAAATATCCTGGGTCATGTAGCTAATAAATGGCCATGCCAGACCTAAAACCTTATCTGTTTGACCAACACTCATGCCCTAGCTGTCTGACCATCCTGAGCCTCTGTCTGTTTTCAAAATGGCAGTACAATATATGCAATACAGCAGGCTCTTTAAGGAAATAATATTCCTCCATTCTACTTGATGGAATTGGAATGTACTGTTTTAAAATCTCTCTAGAATATCTGAAGGGAGCAGATCTTGTTAGTTTTCATCCATGCCACCAGCTTGGCACTGTGCCCGGTGCTGGGGATGGCGTCATAATCACAGTCTGGACATAGTTTTCATAGAACTCATTGTCCCTAAGAATTTGTTTGATTTTGAGCCACTGTTCTGTGCCTGGTCTTTCGCATTCATACTCTAAACCTGTTGACTGCCATGCAGAGTGGTCCTGATTAGCTCCATTGCACTGGTGAAAATATTTCATTTCTAAGAGGTTAGCAGTTGTCTGTTACTTAGATAGTAAGTGGCAAAACTGTTGATTAGAATCCAGGTATATTTTTGTCAAAGCTTCTACTTTTCCTACTACCCCTTTCAAGGAGAGTAGCCACTACCTAGAGACAGATTTATTACTTGTGAAAGTTGAGGTTGATGATACTCACTACTGACATCCTTACAAGAATGGTAATAGAAACCTCTTCTGATGCTTAAGACTTATTTGATGACTTGAATCAAAATAACCTCTGAAGAATAAAGGGTCTGTGCCTGGCATTGTTTTGAGCACTTCACATGCACTGCCTGTAATGCTCACAACATATTAGATGTAGTTTCTATCACTACACCTATTTTACAGATGGGAAAACAAAGGTTTAATGCAAAAATTTATTCTCCTGAAGACATGGCTAATGAACGGATGAAAATGAACTTTGCCTCCAGCCCCGATTCTTTATCATGAAAGAACTCTACAAGAAAATACGAAACTGGTTGATTTAACAATCTTAGAAAATTTTATAATATAGATATCTAATAAAAATCTTTAAATACACATATTTGAAATGTGACTTTTCCTTTAAATTGGCTTAATTTGTACATCTTATTACAGAAAGAAGGTCATCTCACATGGACAGATGGATCATCTTTTGACCTTAAGGAAAATGAAATACTTTCTTTTCCACTACTACCCAAGAATGAAACAGATTGCTACATTTTACAGCAAAACTCAACTGGATCAAACTATTTCTTTACAGGATTTTTCTGTTATGTTCCGTTGCCATATATTTGTGAATATGAATGTAATTATTTTTTAGTGTTTGTCTATTCATGCATCTTATTCTTTTATTACTTTAAAGATAGAATTATAATCTCTAATAAAAATAGTTCTCTTCTATTTCTTTAGCACCTTCTCTGCAGGAAAACCTTTTGTTCTATATAAAGGATGTTGGAACAACTGAAGTTGTGTTTAGCTGGAATAATTTGAGTGCTTGGAATAATTTGAATAAGTGGCTGAAACTTGGGTATAAAATTATCATTAAATATTATTTAGATTGTACAGAAGAGCAACATTTTGAAAGCATGCCCCCAAATACTACAGAGAAAGCAATTACACAATTGTATCCTGGCCGTGTTTACAGATTTTTATTCTCTGCAATAAATGAATGGGAGGCAAAAACTACTTTAAGTCCAGTATTCACTGTTGAAACACGTAAGTTACAAGATACCTGAAAGTATAATTTTTCAAATATTTAATATCATCATTAGCATGTAATTCCTGAGGGCCTGCTATTTCCTTATAAGATTCTGAGAAATATCTCTCTAACCATTTAAAATTACAATGAATCTGTTTGTGTTTGGCTTTCCTATTAAACTATACACCCAGAAGGGCAGGAACTATATCTTATTTACAGTAATGAGACTGGTTCCCAGTTCACAGTAGGTAATAAGTTTGGGGAAAGCTGAATTTTTGATGTGCTAAAGCAGGAGATAAACAGACATGCATCCTGGATTATAAGGGACTTACAATGGAGAGAATTAGTCAGGAATAAAATTAAATGCAAACAAAACTGTATAGAAAAGTGTAATTACCCAAATTCCCAGTGCACGGTACATTTAATAAATGCTTTTTAGCATTTAGAGTGGAGAAGGCAATGGCAACCCACTCCAGTACTCTTGCCTGGAAAATCCCATGGATGAAGGAACCTGGTAGGCTGCAGTCCATGGGGTCGCTAAGAGTCGGGCACGACTGAGCGACTTCACTTTCACTTTTCACTTCAATGCATTGGAGAAGGAAATGGCAACCCACTCCAGTGTTCTTGCCTGGAGAATCTTGGGGAGGGGGGGAGTCTGGTGGGCTGCTGTCTATGGAGTCGCACAGAGTCGGACATGACTGAAACGACTTAGCAGCAGCATTTAGAAGGTAGTGACAGGGGCAGAATTATGGAAGGGATAGGCTTAGATTCAAACTTGAAGGAGGAAAAGCACATTGTGAGCAAAAGTGTGGTGATGTGAATTTGTAGGAAAAGAACAGTGTGGATCAACTGGAGACCTTCGAGCATGAGGGTAACAGTGGTTTGAGCAGTAGGTGGCATCAGATTTGGGCATGCCAGCAGTCTCTGTCTTAAATGGTTGGACTTGACCTTAGAAACAAAGGAAATCCATGAAGACTATGGTTTCTAAGTCTTGTTTTTACCTTTTCGAAGTACTTTAGTGCATTGTTTTACAGTCTGTGTCTCAGCATTTGGAGTAGCTGTAGAGAAATGAGAAACACCCAGATGGTCTTATTTTAACTGTTGAACTATTGCTTCTAAAGAAAGAATCAAGAAGAATGTGTGTGTGTGCATGTCTCTGTGTTGGGAGGGTAGGGAACGGATACAGGTTTGAGGCTGATAATTGCAAGGCGCCACTTTAGGAAAACTAATATAGAGGGATTAACTGGGGAAATAACTGGCACCGGATGAAATAATTTGGAGTTGGGAAATATTTCTGTAAGAGGATGAATGCCTGAGTTCCAGTGATGTTAGGGATGAAGAATGAATAATATGAAGTTCCCTCCCTCTTGTCGCAAGGCAGAAAAAAAAGACACACATAACATATGACGGAGTGCCAGAAGTAGCATTTTGGTGACGCTTGTAATAAAATTGCACAGTAGTGTGTGTCAAACACTTTGACAAGTGCTTTACTTTCCACATTTTACTTAACCTTCATAATTACTACTATAATACCCATTTTATATTAAAAAAAACCCTGAGGCTCAGAAAGAATAATTCACTCAGGAAGTTGGAGATATATATTGGAAGGGTCAGGGCTCAAATCTAATTTTCCTTTTCTTTCCAAATTTAGAGTATCATGGAAGTACTGAGAAGTAAGAGGTTATTCTGCCAAACCGTATTACTAGTATAATGCCATTTTTTTTGGTTTCTTCTCATCTGCTAGGTCCATTACACCCCAAAATGTCACAGTTACTCATGTGACCCCAACAGAAATATTTTTACACTGGGATGCTCCAGATCCTGTATCTTTTGACCATTATCTTGTGGTTATTTTGGATGCTGAAAATGCTAAATCAGAAGAAGTGTTTGTTGAAAAACCCAACACGTCCACAACAATTGGAAATCTCAAATTTTTCCATCATTATCTGATCTATCTATTCAGTGTGGCAGAAAGAGGAACTCTAAGTTACTTTGAGAAACCTATTTCAGCCGTTACAGGTATGGGCACATTTTGCTTTTTGATCAGTACAGACTGCATACTTTGAAATACTGTTTTGCTGAAATTGTGTTGATCCTTCATTAGTACAAAATGATCACAGTTGAACATTTGTCTAGATGTTGAATCATGATTCTAAGCATGGATTCTAAATACTAAATTAATTTAGATTTAAACAAACTCCTTAAATATCTGCATTTTTCCTACCAGAGCTCCTGGAAGGAATATTTCTTACCATAGCCTTTGTTGGAAAATCAATTATCCTAAAAGATGAAGATTAGTTACCCAGTTCTCTCTCTCTTTTTTTTTTACTTTAGTTGCATTTACTTTTTACTCTTCCTCCATCCAATCAGTCTCACTGTCTGATATACCAGAACTATACCCAGTTCTCTTTGATAGCTTCAGACCCAGCAAGCAGGTCTATGCGTTTAATCATGCTCTTTTCCTATGCAATGTTATGCATTGACCTCTAGGGAGCAGTGTCACTCCAGGACTTTTGGCGAAGACAGTTCTAAACTACACTCACCTCGGCATAGCAGTTTTTGAATCATTGTCTAGAACATAATCATTAAAGCAACCTATCCTTTAATTAAGCATTCTATTTACCCCCTAAAATCAGTCTTTTTTGAAAGGAGAAAACTCGATTCATGCAAGCACATAACTCAGCAGATTGTATTGTTTGTGCGATGTGTAGTTAACACGTTCACATGCAAGGTTCTTTGAAATTTCACCAGCTAAAATTTAAACAGGAGAACTGGGGAGGAGGAGTGGAAAGCCTGCATCTGCACAGCCACAGATTAATTAACCGTCTCATACTTGGGATTCTTTGACAATGACAATGGTGATTATTTGTAAAACAAATAATAAAATACATCATTTCATGCTTACTGAATGCAAATACTTAAGATACATGCATTCAGTGTTGCAAATCCTAATCACAAGTATTTTTCCAGTTGGATACTAGAGAACAGATGTTTTATCCCCAAGCTCAAACAAAGCTTGTCAATTGATACATGCTTGATTGAGTTCCTGACACTTTAGGAAGATGCTTTCATTTTTAACTGACAGGCAGCCTAGGAGGATTTCTCACAGATTCATTAATTTTTAAATCACATTAAAATCTTCTGTGGGATGTACCTATTTGTGTAGTAGAGGGACAGGAGAAAGGTACATGTGAGTCTGCACATTTAATTGTGTGACTTGCTATATATGTTGACTCTAAACTGACATAGCAATGCATGTTTAAGGATTTAGTAATCCAGTGCTCTTTTACTTTCCTATGGTTGAAGCAATATTCCTTCCCCCTCCCCCATTCATTATTTACTCAATAGATTATGTTTTAGTGTCAGGAATTGCATTGGAGACTAGAAATGCAAAGATGAATAAGACTAGGATCTACCTTCAGAGGACTTACATGTTAATGGAGTGAGACAAATTTTTTAAAATGATTGTGTGTTATAATTGCTGTGAAGGCTTATGCTGTTGATACTATAGGAGCATAGAGAGGAATCTGTTAACTCAGACCGGGGTACAAGGAGAGCTGTGAGAATCTCTGTGGAGGAGTGATGCACTGAGTCATGAGGGGAGGTGAGAGTGAGCCAAGCAGGAGTGGGGACCCAGAAGCATGCTGCGAGGAGGGCAGGCAGCATGTGAGTGGACGGAGAGGACCAAAGTGGAGGCATCCACCTAGCTCTCGCCGGGAAAGCCAGAGGAGGCCTTTTGAAGACTGATAACACTAGGAAATGATGAGTAGGTTGGCATGGCTGGAGTACAGGGGGGATATATTGAGGGTCTGGAAAATGTAAGCTAAGCACTCAACAGCAAGAGACTTGATGGAGTACATTTTATTCATTAAAATTTAACTGTTTTGGGTTAATGGGGTCTGAAAATGTGCAAAAAATAATGGACTTTCTCCCATAAAAATGCACAGGCATATATAGAAGATTCTTTGAGTAACTATAGGACTATAACAGACTCTTAAGTTTTGTAGGTGGGTGTGTAGGAAAAAATATCTGAAGTTGTTTCACTATAGAATCTTTTGAACATCTTTTCTAATGGAACTACTCTGAAATTTCCTGATAATTTTCTAAAATCTATTTTAACACCTAGAGTCAAGCTAGCTTCAGTTTTGTGAAATGAAGTTACTATGAAATGAATAGACCCAGAATATTTTCCTAAGAAATTAAAATGTGGTGTTTGATTTTGTTGATTAGGAAATTAACTTCAAAACATATTGAAAATCAACTTATAGTTTCTGAAAACAAAATGATGAAAATCATGGAGAGTTCTTTTTTAAATTATTTTTTAATTGAAGGATATTTGTTTTACAGAATTTTGTTTTCTGTCAGACATCAACATGAATCAGCCATAGGTGTACATATATCCCCTCCCTCTTGAACCTCCCTCATATTTCCCTCCCCACCCCACCCCTCTAGGTTGATACAGAGCCCCTGTTTGAGTTCCCTAAGACATACAGCAAATTCCCGTTGGCTGGCTATTTTACATATGGTAACGTAAATTTCCATACTCTCTCCATACTTCTCACCCCTCCTCCCCTCTTCCCGTGTCTGTAAGTCTGTTCTCTGTCTGTTTCTCCATTGTTGCCTTACAAATAAATTCGTCAGTACCGTATTCCTAGATTCCATATATATGCATTAGTATATGATATTTATCTTCTCTTTCTGACTTACTTCTCTCTGTATAATAGGCTCTAGGTTCGTCCACCTCATTAGAATGGACTCAAATGTGTTCCTTTTTATGGCCAAGTAATATTCCATTGCATATATGCACCACAAATTCTTATCCATTCATCCGTTGATGGACATCTAGGTTGCTTCCATGTTCTAGCTATTGTAAATAGTGCTACAGTGAACAGTGGGGTACATGTGCCTTTTTCAATTTTGATTTCCTCAGAGTATATGCCTAGGAGTGGGATTGCTGGGTCATACGGTGGTTTTATTCCTAATTTTTAAAGGAATCTCCATATCGTCTTCCAGAGTGGTGGCATCAATTTACATTCTCACCAACAGTGCAAGAGGGTTCCCTTTTCTCCACACCCTTTCCAGCATTTATTGTTTGTAGACTTTTTGATGATGGCCATTCTGACTGGTGTGAGGTGATATCTCATTGTAGTTTCAATTTGCATTTCCCTGGTAATGAGCAGTATTGAGCATCTTTTCCTGTGTGTGTTAGCCATCTGTATGTTTTCTTTGGAGAAATGTCTGTTTTAGTCTTTTTCCCACTTTTTGATTGGGTTGTTTGTTTTTCTGGTATTGAGTTGTTTGAGCTGCTTTTATATTTTGGAAATGAATCCTTCATCAGTTGTTTCATTTGCTATTATTTTCTCCCATTCTGAGCATTGTCTTTTCACCTTGTTTATAGTTTCCTTTGCTGTGCAGAAGCTTTTAAGTTTAACCAGGTCCCACTTGTTTACTGTTGTTTTTCAATTCCATTACTCTAGGAGTTGGGTCACAGAGGATCTTGCTTTGATTTATGCCATTGAGTGTTCTGCCTATGTTTTCCTCTAAAAGTTTTATAGTTTCTGGTCTTACATTTGGGTCTTTAATCCATTTTGATTTTAACTTCGTGTATGGTGTTAGAAAGTGTTCTATTTCATTCTTTTACTTATAGCTGTCCAATTTCCCCAGCACCATTTATTGAAAAGGCTATCTTTGCCCCATTGTATATTCTTGCCTCCTTTGTCAAAAATAAGGTACCAATAGATGTGTGGGTTTATTTCTGGACTTTCTATTTGTTTCTGTTCTTGTGTCAGTACTGCATTGTCTTGATGACTATAGCTTTGTAGTATAATCTGAAGTCAGGAGGCTGATTCCTCCAGCTCCATTCTTTCTCAAGACTGCTTTGGCTATTCGGGGTCTTTTGTGTATGAATTGTGAAATTTGTTGTTCTAGTTCTGTGAAGAATGCCATTGGTAATTTGATAGGGATCACATTGAATCTGTAGCTTGCATTTGGTAGTATTATCATTTTCACAATATTGATACTTCCTACCCAGGAACATGGAATATCTCTCCATCTGCTTATGTCATCTTTGATTTCTTTCATCAGTGTCTTATAATTTTTTGTATACAGTTCTTTTTTCTCCTTAAGTGGGTCTATTCCTATATATTTTATTCTTTTTGTTGCAATGGTGAATGCGATTGGAAAATCATGGAGAATTCTTTAAAGATTATTTAAGGTAAAGCTTCTTTGATAGCCCAGTCGGTAGGGTCATCTGCGTGCAGTGCAGGAGACCTGAGTTCAGTCCCTGGGTTGAGAAGATTCCCTGGAGAAGGAAATGGCAACCCACTCCAGTATTCTCACCTGGAAAATCCTATATACAGAGGAGCCTGGTGGGCTACAGTCCATGGAGTTGCGAGAGTCAGACTAAAATACCAAACCAAGATAAAGCTATTGAGCAGTCTAAAATTGCATAATTATCCTTACAAACGTGAACTAATTATTGATCATTGTACCTGAAAACTATCAAAAGTTTAGAGGAGGCTTGTAACATAAGACAATGAGATTAAAAGGAAGGCATTACAATTTCCAGAGAATAGTAGTGAAAATTGTAAGGCATGATAGTCAAATAAATTGTGTAGGAAGATAAACTAGTGTCTTTTGTTTGGTTATTACAAAAATAGTCAAGAACATTCTCCAATACTTGAATAGTAATAGCAAAGACACATTTTCCCCCCTAAAATTTAGTCCTTTTCAAGACATGGTGACATGAGGATTTGTTTACTTTAAACATGAATTAATACTAAATTGATATCTTTTTACTCAACAGCATAAGTAATAACAGACAATAAACTGAAATGTATGTATTTATGTATTTCTCAAAGGTTTAATCCACCTCAGAAAATTTGTGTAAAACCTGAAGATGTGGATGAAGACAGTATAATTCTCCAGTGGGAACCCCCACAAGATGCCCATGAGGTCTACATTCAAATCAGATCCATAGCAGATACACGAGAAATCAGGAAGCTTTTTGTAAAGGATGCTAATAGATGCAAGATTGATCACTTAATCCCTGGAATGACATACGACATTGGAATGGCAACAGTAATGAATGGGAGCTTGAGCGAGTTGGTAACTATTCAACAAACTCTAAGTGAGAACCAGATACTTTTCATTTCTTAACAGATATGTCCTGACTTGGGGGTATTATAGCTTCTGATAGATTTCTCTGGTAGCAGGTTTTACCTTTTTAAATAGATTGTTGGTGTATTTCAGGATCTGGAGCAATTTCCATCCGTTGTATCTTGCACATGTCCTATGTTTGAATAAAGGAAGCACTGTTTATGTTCAGGAACTTCATCCCAAAGTCACACTGTCTAGGTTTGAATCTGAGTCCAGCTATTTCACTAATCCTGGGCAATGCATTCAACCTGTTTATGCCTCAGTTTCCAAATTTGTAAAGTGAAAGAAAATAATAGTGTAGGTTTCATGGGTTGTCCTGAGAATAACTGATTTAATAAATATAAGGACATAGAACAATGCCTGACATATAGGCACAGTTTGTAATTTTTATTGTCTCCTCAGAGGCATGCTGGAGAAGGCAATGGCACCCCACTCCAGTACTCTTGCCTGGAAATCCCATGGACGAAGGAGCCTGGTGGGCTGCACTCCATGGGGTTGCTAAGAGTCAGGCACGACTGAGCGACTTCACTTTCACTTTTCACTTCCATGCATTGGAGAAGGAAATGGCCACCCACTCCAGTGTTCTTGCCTGGAGAATCCCAGGGACGGACGGCAGAGCCTGGTGGGCTGCCGTCTATGGGGTCGCACAGAGTCGGACACGACTGAAGTGACTTAGCAGCAGCAGCAGAGGCGTGCTGTAGCATACCAGAAGGAAATATTGATGGTTATAAAAGGTTTAGGACCAAAAAATTTTTCATTTTTCAAATGAAATTAATTCAGTGAACAATAATTATTAGAAATGTAATAAGGAAGAAGAAAGAAAAGGAAAAAAGTAAATACATTAAATAATAATCATAGATATATATAAATTGTGATAAACCTTAAGGAAAGCAGAAAAAATATGTTAATGAGAGTGTTAACTGAAAAAAAAAGCACAATATGAGAGCAGTGAGTTGCAGTTTTATTCAGGGATCTTGGTGAGGACTGTAGCCTGGGAGATAGCCTCTCAGAGAGCTTTGAGGAACTTGCTCCAAAGAGGCAGGGAGAGAGGTCAGTTTGCAGGTGATTTTGGCTAAGGGACCTATGCAATCAAGCTTATGTCATGGTGGAAGATTACTACTAGTTACAAGGAACAGATGTCTCAGTTAATGATTTTAGTGCTTTTCCAAGTATGGGAAGATGTAAGAAAATGGGGTCATTAAAATTTTTCCTGAAGCATATCCAACTGTTTAAGGGCCGGTTTTGCCTGTTTTCACAAAGCGTAGTGTGCTTCATTCTGTTCTTCATCCTGAATTCCTTTCAGGGCGTGTTGTAGGTCAGCAATGTCAGTGGCTAATGATTTACTGTTCCCTTGCTAGAAGACTGTGGCCGTGGCACACCTTGTTTACGAGAGGAATTGAAGAGGGATGGAGGTGCTACTGTAGATGGACTGTACTGGGGGCTGCATTTGATGGAGGCTTAAATGATAAGGAGGAGCCAGAGCAGAACAAGAAGGAGGAAGGGTACTTTAGAAATGGACAACTGTCATGAAGAATGTAAGACAAGGACAAACCTGATGTCTGAGAATGAAAAGGCCAGGATAAGGAAGAGGGAGAAGGGTAGTGGGAAATGATATTGAATGAGGATTCAGGGGTCAGAGCACAGGAAGCCTGCAGGCTGTGCTTCTGAGTTTGTTCTGAGGGCAGTGGAAAGTCATGGAGGGGTTTATGCAGGAGAGGTGACAGGGTGAGGTCACCTTGTCACAAAAAGTCCTTCTGATATGGGCAAAGAATGGTTTGTTTAGAGGTGAGAATGGAACTGGGAAACTGGTTCCAGGCTGTTGTAGAGTCTAGGCAAAGATTACAGTGAGCGAGATAGGAAAGTGCAGCTGGAAAAGTAGTGGCCACGTTTTACAATATGAAAGTCCAAGCTTTCATGCTGGAGTGCTTATGATGAGTAAGTGAAAGTCACTCAGTCATGTCAGAGTCTTTGCCACCCCGTGGATGGTAGTCCACCAGGCTCCTCTGTCCTTGGAACTCTCCAGGCAAGAATATTGGAGTGGGTAGCCATTCCCCTCTCCAGGGGATCTTCCCAACCTTGAAATCGAACCCTGATCTCCTGAATTGCAGGTGGATTCTTTACCATGGGTTATCAGGGAAGCTCCTGATCATGAGCAGAGGAAGGGAGAAACTGGGTGTTTGACTTGACTAATTTAGGTGAATAGTGATGACTCTGAGGAAGGAAAGATCATTGGACCTCACAGGCCTTTTAGCTAACAAGAAGGGTAGTCTGGTGGGAAAAATGAATTAATTAAAAAAAAATTATGTTAGCAGTGTCTACATTCAACCAGCATGAAATCTTCCTGTTTTATCTTTCAAAGACTAAACTGAAATTTATTTCCATAATCCCATACTTAAATTTTTGAGAAAAACTACCTAAAGATAATTATCATAGAAAATAGTTATAAAAAAGAAGACAGTTTGATAATTAAGCAAGATATATTGCTTAAAAAATCCATTTTATATCTACTAAACAACTCAACATAAATTTGTATGCAGAATGGAAGTAGAAAACTAAAATGTGTGGATGAGAAATGAACTGTTGCCTTAGAGCCACCAATCATTACCAGAACGGGGTTAGATTTTCCCCATATTGTCTCTGGGCCTAAGTTTTTGTTCCCTAAGATTTAGGTCACTGAATATATTTTTAAACTGATTTTCACCTGTAAAGTCCTATTCTTGTTTGACTCTGGGGAACTTAGCCTATTTCAATCCATTTACCATCTAAAAACACTCTTACCATCCTTTCTAGATAGTCAGTTCCTTTGAAATCTTATTCAGATGTCTATCTTTAGGTGCCAACATAGATCTAGACGCTGCTTAATTCAGATACTTATTGATAAAGTCGTATCTAACATGAATGCTGAAACGTGGATTAGCATGTATAAATCTGAAGAAGGCTAATAGATTTTTTAGGGCTTATAGTTCTAGCTAATGTTTTTAAAGTTATTTTCTGTTTGAACTGTTTTAAAGTTCAAAAACAGAGATCTTCTGGCCAATGCAGCAAGGATATACCATTCTGATCATGGTGTAACGCACCTCTATAATTTCCGTCTAGCTTGGAGCAGTGTCTGTTACTCCAGAGTGTCACAAAGCAGGTCTGCTCATTGATCCACGCGAAAGGCCATCATGTTTGGAAACGCCCATTAGGTGCTCGTGGTGTCTATATTTTCTCTCCTTCAAATACTCCACTATTTCTTCCTTTTTTAAAGAAAAACGTTATTTATCTTTGGCTCTCTGGGTCTTCACTGCTGGGGACGCTTTCTTTGACTGTGATGGGTGGGGACTACTGTTGAACTGCAGTGCACGGGCTTCTCATTGTGATGGCCTCTCCTGTTGAGGAGCGCCGGCTCTAGAGCGCTCAGGCTTCAGTAGTTGTGGTTCCCCAGCTCTAGAGCACAGCCCCGATAGCTGGGCAGCACAGGCTTAGCTGCTCCATGGCATGTGAGATCTTCTCAGCCCAGGGATCGATCCCTTGTCCTGCATTTGCAGGCGGATTCCTAAGCTCTAAGCCACCGGGGAAGCCCTCCACTGTTTCATATAATCAGATCGGTCTTTCTATTCAGTTCTTAAACTTTATAATCACTTTTGGCATCACCTGATTATTTATCATTCATCATTTTCACTTGTGTCAAGATGGTTAAGCAAATATCAGCCTATCCCAAGGTGCACAGGTAGGCATTCTCTCCTTGTATTCATTCAACAAATAATTGCTGATAATCACCCTTCATTGGATTGGCCAAAAATGTTCATTGGGTGCTCTCAATCTTATGGAAAAACCCAAATGAACTTTTTGGCCAGCTTGATATTATATCCTGCCTCTCTTTCTTCCATACAGTTTGAGGCAGTCAAGCATAGAGGGACTTTTACCTTTTAATGAGCTTCTACATGTTATAGACATGTAGAAAAAAATTAATTTGCACATTGCTTTTTCCTTTGAGCCTTCTCTCTCCATCTGTCCATGTTATCTCAAAAGCAACTGTTGGTAATGAAACTTGATCTCTGGTTATTAGCGTGCACCTGAACTATAAAATGTGCCCTTTGGGAGAAGGCTGTGCTTTCGACTACGGACCTTGGAACCAGATTACCTGGGTTAGAATCACAGCTCCACAAGACCAGTTCATGTGCTTTGGAAAGTCATTCAATCTTTTTGGCCCTCAGTTTTCTTCTCCCTAAAATGGGAGTGATGATAATCTTAGCTACGTTATGCAGTTAGTATAATTTAAAGGCTCAGACACCAAGCAAACACTCTGAGAGTCTTGGTGATTGTTGTCATTTTTATCTCTGCAGGAGCAGAGTGGCGGCACTGAGGAGCTTTGGCCGTCTGTAATGTGAAGTAAGGTTGTTCAGGCTGTGTGTGTCTCTTTTTGTCAGAGCAATTAGTGAACCCATTTTTCTTGACAGAAGGAGAGCTGTAAGAGAGCTGGTGTTTGAGTTTTCTTTTTTTTCCTCTCACAAAAGAATACATTTTAAGATAAACTGGGCATCTCTGAGGGTTCATTCTAACCAGCCTATGGTAAAAGCCTTTGAATTTGGCCTGGTTTAGTTCATCTCATTGAAAAAACCTCACTCAGCCCTCAGGTTGCCACTTCCTCTGAAGATTTTGCAGTGAAATAGGTAAGGATGGAGGTCCTAGTCACAGAGGTGGAGACTCACTGGAATCCAACAGACACGCAATGCCTTTCTTTTTTGTTTTGTTAAAGTGTAACCATCTCCCACTTGAGGTTTCAGAAGTTTGGTATAGTTCTGAAAAGAAGGAATAGCTTTATCCTGTTCACACCTTTCCAGCCTTGGTGCCCCACTGCTCTAACATATCACTCGTTAATACTGTTGGCTACCTCTGCCTGGACAAGTGGAATTGATGTAAAGCTTCACACTTACCCACTGGAGGGAATGTTTCCAGCTGTATCCTTTCAGAGCCTGCAGTAAACAAGGCCTATTTAAAGCGCCAACCCTCCCTAGAAAATGTTTTCAGTACCCAAGAAGCTGGAAGTGATTGTTTCCATGAGTATATCAGTCAGTCATTTCCAAACACCAGATGTCTAATTTCTGTCCAAAGTGTCTTTAGACATGTTCACAGACCACTGCCCAGAGATTCAGATGGGCCGAATGCTTGTGGGATATCATGCTAGTCTTGGAAAACTCCTATTTACTGTGAGGGCTTTCCAAGCTGTATGGAATTTAGAGAGGAAACCCACCAAAGACGTTAGTAATGACAGAAGAAGAAAAGTAAATACAACTGGAAAAAGAAAAACATGGTTAAAGTGCCTTGAAACCTAGTAATATTCTCTATGGAGTGTGTTATGATTAGTATAGTGAACATTTCCTGATAACCACCAAGAACAGAAGAGGACAGTTCTATTATTATAGCTGAATGAACTGATGGAGATAGTGCACAGATTTTATGTTCTATATTTCTAATTATAGATGTGTGTTTAAATCCTTTTAGACAGTACTGTCTCTGGGTAAAATCAGATATTTAACAGTGACTTAAAACAAGTTCCATTGCATCAAACCAGATGTCACCAAAAAAAAAAGAAAAAAAAAAAGGAACTGAAAAGAGAAGGCCATCTACTTATTCTCTGGAGATGAAAAACAAAAACTATTTTAGAATGTATATTTGAGAAGATATCTGTTTGGAAGAAAGACAGACCTAAGGATATACTGGACAGTATCCCAATAATCTAAAACTAGAATTGAAATTAAAATTGATCTGAGGAAAAAATAATGTGGATAGAAATTGTCTAAAATTTTAATCTGCTCTAAGTAGCACAATAAAGCTCTTTAACAGACGTCAGGAGAAAATGTGAATGAATCCTTCCACCAAATGTTTGCCAGAACCATGTTCCTAAAAATGAAATGTCTGCTCAAAACCCCTGTGCGGACAGAATAGTCTGACCTCCAGTGCATGGGCTTCCCTGGTGGCTCAGCTGGTAAAAAATCCTCCTGCAATGCGGGAGACTTGGGTTCAGTCTCTGGGTTGGGAAGATCCCCTGGAGAAGGGAAAGGCTACCCACTCCAGTATTCTGGCCTGGAGAATTCCATGGACTGAATAGTCCATGGGGTCCCAGAGTTGGACACGACTGAGTCACTTTCACCAGAGCATGGCAGGCAGAGCTTCTCGGGGACAGTGATCAGCCTTGGACCTTGCTGGCTCCCTGTTGCTCAAACACACCCAGTGCTTGAACCACCCTGAGCGCCTGCCTGTGCCTGAGCAGTTTAGAAGAAACCAAGGCACGGCGTGACTAAGAGACTTGCTGAAGACTAGTAACTGGAAGCTAGTTGCCAAGGACTAGTGACTAGCCCTGCTAGTGAAGAGCAGGCAGAGCTTGGTGTTGCCTGGATACAAGATGATGCCTTTTTCCCAGGCCTTGCTGATGCCTTGCTCTTGGTCTGGGATTCCCTCTTGACTGCCTCCCTGTGCCCAGCACATTCCTTCTGGGAGACTTGCTCTGTCCTGTACGACAGATACAACGTTGTCCTCGACTCTGGAAAGCCCTCCCCAGTGTTGTTACTTCTGCTACAATTCTCAACAGCCTTTGTTCATGTGCCTCTAACCACGCGGGACTCTAGTTAGGGATCTCGTATTTTTAAAATAATGACAAATTTCATTATATTTGGATGATTCTTTTAGAACTGGACAAACACCATCCTAAGGATGAAACTAAATGTCTGAATCACATAGCACACAAATGAATAGTATACTTAGGCGTCATCTGTAGGTGCGTAGGAGCACACAAGTTCCGAGTCTAAGAATTATGTGAAAACAGGAATCTGGCCTTATTTACTCTCTTTGAGCATTCCTTCTGGTATGTAGGTTTCAAAAGTATTTTCTTAATAAATAGATAAGGTAAAACACAGGTAGATCTCAGATTTTTAGACTATTGAGAATCAAAAAAATGAAAGTTAATTAGGTCCTTTTAATATATATGTATATATGATCTGTCAGAATGTCCTCTTTGTTTCTCTGTCGAATGCTAACCTAGTAAATGTAAGTTGACTACATAAGCGTTTAATTGTTTCACAAATTCTAGAACATGTTAGAGAAATATGAAAGTTTTAAGACCATACTAATTATAAATATCTCTTTTTATCTTTCAGAGCCCAAACCAGTTCAGATTGTTATTCCTTATGAAAGCCATAGTACCTCTGTAACCTTATTTGTTCAGATGCCTGATATTGGGGTGTTTGATGGCATACATATTGCAAGTGACCGAGGCCCAAACGTAACCAGGCTTTTGAAACAAGACAACAAAATAACTGTTGACAATTTAACCCCAGGCACAGAATATAATTTCTTTGTTTCTACCGTCAGTGGGACTAAATTAAGTAATATATATTATGTACCTGCAGTAAAAACATGTAAGTATTTTAGGAGTTGCCTAAGGTGCTTCTCGATTTTGCTTTTGTGTGCCATTTCAAATTAGTACTCTGTGTTCACTGTAATGCAATCAATTTCAAAGATCCTTTAAAACAATTGCAAAAACCTCATTACTGAGCCAGATCTGTAATTGCCGGGTATACAGATAGAGCTAACCTTGTTTAAAATTGAGAAGTCACAAAGTTTTTTTTAATCTATTACCAAAAAACCACGTGTGCATATTAATTGGAACTTTCAATGACTGAGTGAGGAATGTGAGTAATCTTTAGGCAAGTTATGAAAACTAGACCATACTTTGTGAGTCTGGGAGCCCTTATGGTGTCTCTTAAAGTGCATGATAGGTATACATTTATCGTGTACACTTACCACGTACACTCCCCATGCTGCCATTTAGGAAAAGCTAGTGCGTATTTTTTTCATCTCTGAATATTTTAAGTTATTATGTATAATATATGTACATAGAATACTTTACCTTTGGGGATTCACATTGATTTTTATTTAAGTCACTCAAAATTCTACAGATATTAATTTTGAACATTTGGAATACTTGAAATTTGACCCCACCATACTCTAATCTTGGGACCCAAGCCTGCTCAGGCTCCAGGGATGGGATGGCAGCCCAGCTCAGGGAAGTTGGAGGGATAAACATGGCTTTTTTCCCTTTTCTTTAGTTTTATGCCGGTAGAATGTTGGAGTAATATTGTGCTTGTTTTCAGTGTACAGCCTCCTGGTTCAGTGATGATATGTATGGGTATATCATAGCTATTCTCTCTTGGATTCTTTTGTCTTGGAAGTTATTGCAGAAGCTCGAGCAAAGTTCCAAGTGCTGAACATTAGTTCTTTGTGGATGGGTGGATGATGGATGGGTGGAAGGAACAAAAATAATCCTTGTGGATTGTATATTACAGATACAGATTTCTGTGTATATGTTAGTCTACACACACCTAATTCATTCTTGGCCTCCCCCTTTTTTTTGAACTGTATGTTTGAATTCTCAGAGTTTCTTTTTGTGTTATAAATTAGTTCATACGTATCTTTCTTTGTTTTGCCTAGAGGGGACATCATATGCTCTTGTCTTCTGTGTGGCTGACTTCACTTAGTGTCATCCTCCAAGGTCCATCCCTGTGGCTACCGGTGGCATGATTTCATGTGTTTTTGTGGCCGAGTAATAGTCCACTGTATGCACACACCACATCTTCTCTGAGCTTGAATGGGGTGGTGGGCATTTTGCTGGTTCTGTGTTCTGGCTGTTTTAAGTAGTGCTGCAGTAAATGTTGGGCTGCACGTGTCTTGTTGAAGAATGGCTTTCTTGGGATATAGGCCCAGATGTGGGAATGTCAAACGCTAGCCTTAGCTCTCTTGTTTTTCTTTTTCTTTTTTTTCTGGCATTTGGAGACTGTCTTTTGTAGTGACTGTGACAATACATATCCCCACCAACAGTATATGTGGGTTCCCTTTCCTCCAGGCTTTCTCCTTCACTTATGTTTGTAGACTTGTGCTGCTGCTGCTGCTGCTAAGTCGCTTCAGTTGTGTCCGACTCTGTGTGGCCCCAGAGACGGCAGCCCACCAGGCTCCCCCTTCCCTGGGATTCTCCAGGCAAGACCACTGGAGTGGGTTGCCATTGCCTTCTCCAGTGCATGAAAGTGGAAAGTGAAAGGGAAGTCACTCAGTCGTGTCCGACTCTTCACAACCCCATGGACTGCAGCCTACCAGGCTCCTCCATCCTTGGGATTCTCCAGGCAAGAGTATTGGGAGGATGGCTATTCTCACTGGTGGGATTTGATTTCTCATTGTAATTTTGATTGGCATTCCTGTAATAATTAGGGATGCTGAGCATCTTGTCCTTTGGTAGTTTGGGTGGTTTTTCTTTTTTCCTTAAATGGAGTGAGAAAATTTTGCCTGTTGTGATTGGCTTTGTAAAAATCGGTAGTGTTTGGAATTTATTTCTGTAATATCTGCCCCGGGACATTTCCTGAGGGCAGCTGGTATTAGCAGCCACCCAAGCCCTGTAATTGGAAGTGGAAGTGTTAGTTGTGTCCAACTCTTTGTGACCCTATGGATTGTAGCCTAAGAGGCTCCCTGTCCATGAAATTCTCCAGGCAAGAATACTGGAGTGGGCTGTTGTTCCCTTCTCCAGGGGGTCTTCCGAACCGAGGGATCAAACTCTCGGTCTCCTGAATTGCAGCCAGATTCTTTATCATCTGAGCCACCCAGGGATTGGAGGTTCTAGTAAACACTTGTTGCCAAGTTGTAGTTACAGAGAGTGTCCACAAGGCGACAGCATAGCCTTAGGGAAAGTCCTGGGCTGTAAATTAGAGCAAACACCCAAGGGTTTGTGTCTCCCTACTTCCTTCTTCTAAAGCGTCAACCCGTTATACGGACTAATTGCAACCTGGACCACATCACCCTGCAAAGGATGCTTAGCTGCCTGAGCTTAGGAGGCTGCACTCTCAGGAAGGAAGCTTGAGCTGAGAACCCAAGCGCCAAGAGATGTGGAGGCTAGGTACTTTTCCAAGGTCCCCAAGGCCAGGGGGTCAGGCCACCATCCTTTGGGTGCGCTATGGACTCTGGTCCCAGCCAGAGCAAACCATCCAGGTTTAAGAGAAGACTGAATTAAAGACACCCTGCCTGGCTGTCTTGACCTCCACACAGTCCAGCCTTGGGACCCAGGCCTGCTCAGGCTCCAGGGTATAGGATAGCAGCCCAAGTCAGGGAGGTCAGAGGGGAGAAACTAGGCATGGCTTTTTTTCTTTTCCTTTTCTTTAATCTCAGGCTGATGGTATGTTGGAGTATAGTTGATTTCCAATGTGCTTCTTGTTAGTGTACAGCCTCCTGGGTCAGTTATGGTGTGTGAACACATACAAACAGCAGACCTGTTAAATTGGATTCTGTTGCCATAGAGGTTATTGCAGAAGCTTGAGCGGAGTTCCCTGTGCTGCACATCAGGTCCTTGGGGACAGAAGGAATGACAATAATCCTTGTGGATTGTCTATTATAGACACAGATTTCTGTGTGTGTGTTAGTAGTGTGTGCATGTGTGTGTGCGTGCTCACTTGCTTCAGCTGTGTCCAGCTCTTTGCGACCCTGTTGCTCTAGCCCTCCAGGCTCCTCTGTCCATGGGGTTTTCCAGGCAAGAATACTGCAGTGGGTTGCCATGCCCTCCTCCAGGGGATCTTCCCGACCCAGGGACTGAACCCACATCTCCTGCTTTGGCACTTGGATTCTTTACCCCTGAGCCACTGGAGACCTCCATATGTTAGTCCTCACCTCCTAATCCATCCTTGCCCTTTACTGTTTTTTTTTTTTTTTTTCACTTTACAATACTGTATTGGTTTTTCCATATATCAACATGAATCTGCCACAGATGTACATGATTTCCCAATCCT
This sequence comes from Aepyceros melampus, assembly GCA_006408695.1. Lineage (NCBI taxonomy): Eukaryota > Metazoa > Chordata > Mammalia > Artiodactyla > Bovidae > Aepyceros > Aepyceros melampus. The sequence goes on from SJXQ01004028.1 coordinate 165,779, forward strand.
GAATGCTAAATTCTCAGAATCTCTTAAAATCAGTTTATTTGTATCTCCTTTTCCATTTTGCTTAGATGGAACATCATGTGTCTTCCGATGTAGTTGACTTCACTTAGTGTCATCCTCCAAGGTCCATCCCTGTGGCTACCATGGCATCATTTCATGTGTTTTTTTATGGCTGAGTAATAGTCCACTGTATGCACACACCGCATCTTCTTTGAGCTTGAATGGGTGGTGGGCATTTTGCTGGTTCTGTGTGTTGGCTATTGTAAGTAGTGCTGTAGTGAATGTTGGGGTTAATGTGTCTTTTTCAAGTATGGCTTTCTTGGAATATAGACCCAGGTGTAGGAATGTCACATCCTAGGCTGAGCTTTCTTCATTATTTTGTTTTTGGCTTTCAGAGACTGTTCCTTATAGTGACTGTGCCAGTGTATTTTCCCATGGACAGTGCATGTGGGTCCCTCTCCTCCAGGGTTTCCATGGTGGCTCAGTGGTAAAGAATCCATCTACTGATATAGGACACACAGGTTTGATCCCTGGGTGGGGAAGGTCCCCTGGAAGAGCAAATGGCAACCCACTCTAGTATTCTTATCCGGAAAATCCCATGGAGAGAGGAGCCTGGTGGGCTACGGTTCATAAGGTCGCAAAGAGTTGGACATGACTGAGCACATACCTGCGTCCACTTGATGTAGAAATTAATGGCAATGGAGAAGGCAATGGCACCCCACTCCAGTGTTCTTGCCTGGAGAATCCCAGGGACGGGGTAGCCTGGTGGGCTGCCGTCTATGGGGTCACACAGAGTCGGACACAACTGAAGTGACTTAGCAGCAGCAGTAATAAATGCCATACAAAAATTGCATGGTGTCCTAAAATCACTACATTTCTGACTATAAATGTAAATAAGTGTCAAGGTTCTTAATGATATGCTTTTCCTGATTATACATCTTCACATATGTTATTATATTGTATTATGTATCTTTTCCCCCCAAATTGTAATCCTTACATTATTGTTTAAACTCAATTTTTACACAAAATAATCTCAAGCTGATGTCATAAGTCATGTATAATAAATGCCATACAAAAATTGCATGGTGTCCTAAAATCACTACATTTCTGACTATAAATGTAAATAAGTGTCAAGGTTCTTAATGATATGCTTTTCCTGATTATACATCTTCACATATGTTATTATATTGTATTATGTATCTTTTCCCCCCAAATTGTAATCCTTACATTATTGTTTAAACTCAATTTTTACACAAAATAATCTCAAGCTGATGTCATAAGTCATGTATTCTAATAGCATTTTAACATATCTATAATCAGCTCAGATATATGTTTATATTTTACTTTTGCTTGTAACATTTATATACTTTTTATACTTATATTCTCTGCCTCTTGTATTATGAATCATTGTGGGCAATATTCTGTTTTACAATTCTTGTCTCTAAAAGTAAGTAATACTTGATCCTCTAACTATATCAAGATTATTATATCAGTAGCAGAAATATCAGTATATAAGACAATACTCTAAAGCTGATATTTTTCAGTTTTTTAAAAATAATTGTTTTCCTTTATGCTGGATGAAATCTTTAAATTGGGAAAATGAAACACTAAAACTCATCAAATGAAATTTGTTTTTAACTTCAGCTCATATTTGGTACAGAGGAATTCTTTTACTTCTTTGTCTAGCCTTCATATTTCTATCTCTGTTGTGTTTTAGTAGTTTCAGAAAGCTTTAATTTCATTTTCCTCCTTTGAATACTGTGCGTTTGCTTCCACCTAGTTTCTGCTGCAGCATCAGAGTTAGCTGCATGCAATGGTGTTTCCAGTGGCTCTGAGTGCAATTGATGATCATATTTTATAAGCTGCTAAATGTATAAGCAACTATTTTTAATTAGGATAGAGATAATTCATTAATAAACTACATTGTCCTTTTTTGTGTGTTGTGCTTTTTACTCTCGTTGAAGGGACAAATAAAAGGAAAAGCTGGTTAGAAAACATCCAGGAGCAATTTAGTGTTTTATGTGTTTTGCGTAGGTCTGGAAGCACCATCCAATATCCATGAGGGCACAGTTACGGACTCTCCATTGAAATTCTCTGGAATCGAGCTGATGGGAATTTTCAGCATTATGAAATCACATGTGTAAACTGTGCTGCTGCTTTCATGGTACGTTATAAGGGACTCTCAGAGGAATTAAACTTTCGTGCTGAAACCAAGATTACTCATGCTTACATCAGATCAGATGGTCTGGTGTGCTACAGTCCATGAGGTCACAGAGTTGGACACGACAACTTGTTGGATAGTAAAATTAAATCACCCCCAATCTTTTCTCTTTTTTGCTTGTGTTTGAGTGTGGAATATTTCTTAAAGGAACACTTGGATTATTTATTCTTTTGGATTGCCAGGTCCAGAAGGTATCTCAAGAAGCTGCAATCTTCTCTAACCTGGATCCTGCCACGGTGTACACCTTTTCAATTCGCACTGAAAAAGAAGGTTTTAAAGACAGTTCTCCCTACATAAAAGAAATACAGACAGGTACAGCTTGTGTAAGCATTTTTGATATTATTTTAATGTTCGATTTTTAAAAAAATTTCCACTTTTCAAAAATAATATAATCAGAAGGATTCCATAAAAATGCTTTGTTTTATATATTATTTTCTTTTTCAAAGAAAAAATTATTTAGCCAGGTTTCATTGACTTCATTTTATAAGTTTCAATGTTCAAATATTCATTTGGTTCTTATAGAGAAGAATTAGTAAATAGTTCATTCTTTACAAGTTTTCTCTATGGGCAGGCAGTATTGCCTTTTGTCTGCTTTTCTACTTCCCGTTGTATGAATTAGCTGAGCCTCTTTGTTATGTGTAGTTCCAGACAATAGAGTTGCTAACAGCCTGGGTTCTGGCCAGCGTCTCCCTCTGTGATTTAATGTTTCCATTGTTCAGTTAAACAGACAATGGAGTGTGCCATTTCCCCAGTGTTAGCAACTTACTCCCAATGGCAGATGGTGGCTTATTCCATGGTAGTCAAAAGAAATGAAGGATAATTCGAAAGAGTGTATGCAAAATGTGTACATTTTCAAATCTAGGTGAAGTAAAATTGTCAACATTCAACTAAAATAACTATTTTAGGTATTCTTGACACTGATGGCATGCGAAGATTGATTTATGTGTTTAGAAACTGGTCACGTCTGGTGTTCTTTTATTGTAATAATAAAGAACAGACATGAGAGAGAATATCTTGGCAGTTTTTTTACTTTCCCACACGTGGAAGAATTTTAAAGGAGAAATAAAATATATATTATATACTATGTTAACATTTTTCTTCAGAAAAATAAGGGAAGTATTTCGTATTTAGATGGCAATGAACTTTCCTGTTGACTGACCTTGTTACTATTTGGTATTTAACTAGAATGATGCCTTGAAAATCTTTATAAACATTTCAGAGGTTGGTGGTTACACTAAACCAAGATATCACCTCTTTCTACATTATAGAGGCAGGGTAAACACTGAGTACAACACTGCTGCGGTACATAGAAATTCTGTTTCAAAGTTTAAAATGATTGTTGCTGGTTTTTTTGTTTTGTTTTGTTTTTTTCTTACTCTCTTGACTTTTAACTTCTCATATCTACCAGGAGGAATAAAAGAAATATCTTGGTTACCCTCAGAGTTTGCAGAGTCAAAGAAATCCAAAACAGTTTTAAAATAGGTGCTTTGTATGGTAGAAAATGTTATTTTATGTATATGTTTTAAATGATATAGCCCCAAGTGCGGTTGAATTTGTGAATCATAGTAGGAATTCAAATGCAGTAACCATTAGTTGGCCTTCAGCCAGAAGTCTTCTGGATGGATATATTATTTCAATATCCAGTGAAAGCTTAATGAAAGAAGAAATCCTGCCTTCCACAAAAAGGTATGAAAACCTTAAAAAGAGATTATGTTAAGTTACATGAAACACAAAATTAACATTTTATATGTGCTTTTGGAAAGTTGTTTTAGTAGCATAGTATAAATAGAATTTACAAGAGTTTGCAGGACAACTTTTTGGACTGTAGTGTGATTAGATACCTAAATCTGATGTACAGTGCCAAACTATGTACGTGGATAGATAGTAATGAATTAATTCAGGAATCATCATGCTTGTATGCATGACATATACACTTTTTGACTTAAATTTCTCCACTTAAGAAGCTATGATTTCCAAAGAGCCATTTGTGTTTAAGCATATAAAATTGTGTCCATAATAGAAAATTAAAAAAAAAATACATAAAATTCCAAATGTTTCTGAGCTAAATATCTTAATGGGTGATTTTTCTTTAATGTGTAGGACATTCACATTTAACAGACTTTCTCCGGGGACTGATTTTTTAATTAGCGTTGTAGCTACTAAGGGACTAAAGAGAAGCCACCCCACTGTCCTCATGGTTAGCACTTGTAAGTTCATTTTATATTTAATTAACTTTTCATGGGTTAAGGGAAAATAAGGGAAGTTGTTGCATTTAAAGTCAGTAACTAGTTGTGTGTGTGTGCAGGCTCAGTTGTGTCTGACTCTGTGACTCCGTGGGCTGCAGCCCACCAGGCTCCTGTCCATGGAACTCTTCAGGCAAGAATACTGGAGTGGGTTGCCATTTCCTTCTCCAGGGGGTCTTCCCAATCCAGGAATCAAACCTATGGCTCTTGCATCTTCTGATTGGCAGACAGAGTCTTTGCTACTGGTGCCACCTGGGAAACCCCAATATCTAGTTAACCATCAATTAAAATAGAAGTGGTTTATGACACTATGGCTTAAAGAGATGGAGCATTTCACTTACGTGGAGAATGCCTGAATTATAGTCCTTTCTTTATCATTTATTGTGACCTTGAGCAAAACTATGAAGTTCTCACCTAAACAATGAGAATAATAATTCCTGCCTGGGTATAAACTCTTGTTACTAAAATCAAATGCAAAGCTTTTTGTGAAAAGTTCAGAGTACTCTAAAAGCCTAAGGTATTGTCATCGTGAAATACTTAACATTTTTCTAATATTTTGACTATATTATTAACATTTTATGAAAAATGAAACTCTGAAAGTAGAAGAAATAGATGGTGTTGTCTTTTCAATTGCATTTGTTGGATTCAATTTGCATGCTCTGACCTTGTTAGCATCGCTTACTGTCTGCCTGCCCTGAACATACGCGAATGTTCCAAAGCACCCTGTTACTTGTGGGTCACAGTCCCACGGATGTGTGCTCAGGTACCCATGCCCTAAGTGTGAGAGGGCGCTTCATATCAGGGTTTACAGTGTGGAGGAAGGGAAAACACTCAAATGCGGAAATAGTCGAAGCAATTCTGGAAAATAATCTAAAAAGGTCTGAGCACTATCGTACCCCAGCATGGTGACTGTGCTACGCTAAGTTGCTTCAGTCGTGTCTGACGCTATGCGACCCTATGAACCCTAGCCAACCAGTTTCCCTGTCCATGGGATTCTCTAGGCAAGAATCCTGGCACAGATTGCCCTGCCCTTCTCCAGGGGGTCTTCCTGACCCAGGGGATGAGCCGGCATGTCTTACATCTAACCTGCCTTGGTAAGCGGGTTCTTTACCACTAGTGCTACCTGGGAAGCCCAGCTGCTTAAGTTACTGTGTTTAATCTCCCTGGATGACCTAAACTGTAGGTTAAGGCTCAGAGGTGTGAGATTTAACCCAGGTATCTAACTCTCAGACTGAGACGACACTCTGCTGCCTCTCACAAAGATCATCCTAAAACATCAGAAACAGATGAGAAAAGGCATTTTTAAAAAAAGGCTTGTATCGTTCTGTCTCAGGGAAAGCATCTTAGATCGCTGCTTAGCTTTGTTTGTGTTATTATCATAGTTGCTGTCATCATTGCCGTTGTCATCCTTGTCATGACTCTGCTTATCACAGAGTGCTTGTTCTTTGTCAGGAGCTTTGAGAAGCAGTTTCTGTGCTATTTGTCACCTAGTTCTCAATCACGACCTTCACAACCTTCATTCTACCAATCATGTTGACATGCATTTTTCTTTTTTTTACAGATGAGGAAATTGAGGCTTAGAGAATTTCAGTAGCTTTTATAGGATGGTAGAGCTTTGAACCCACATTTCCCTGACATCACACTCTGTCCTTGTAACCTCTCTGCTTTAGTGGAAAGGCCACTCTGACATAGGAAGGACTCTAATCTCCCATCCTTGGCCCTTTGGCTTTGTATCACTATTCTACTTGGACCTCAAGCTCGTTTCTACCCTGGGATTAACAGTACATTCTGCGTTTTAAGAGGTTTTTGCTTTGGCTATGTTTTCCCAAACAAATCTGGCAGCCTTCCCCCTCATCCCCACACTCTCTCCACTTTACAATTTGACTTTTATCTTCCACTGTCAATTAATATTTTTTGGTCTTTTTATGCCTCTCGTCTTTTGCAAGCCACCTCAAATCCATTTGGAAGCAGATGGAGTATTAATAATGATATGAAATAAACCTAGATATATCATGAGAATATGGGGGGATGGTAAGTGGTTATTAATAATCCCAGCTGAAAGGGAATATGCTTAAAAAAAATAGAGTAAAAAGAATTGTCAATCAGTGACACAGGTTTAAATTTACCACTGATTGAACTCATATAAACTTAAATCTATAAGAAAAAGAATTCCTATAAAATTTGAATTTTAGAGATATTATTCCAATGAAATTTTAGCATTATATTTCTTCCAGTTAAGGAAAGAAATGTCACACTTCAGTTTGAAATATAAATTAGAAGTAGGGACGTACTACTGACTTGAAAAATAATTTTCTAGAACCTCCTCAGATAAAATTTTTAAAGGAAAAAGGAGTTTGTAAACTTAAGGGGGTTAGATATATCTCTTAATTTATGCAGTGCATAAAACTCTGTTAAAAATCTCACTTCTAATAATTTCATACTGAATTATGCTATGAGAAAAATAAATATTAAATCCATATAATTTTATTGTGAAAAAAGGCTTTCTAGAAAATTTTTTCCTTTTCCACCATTGTAGAGATGAGGAGACTGAGACTCTCACATAGTGCCAAAGCTGATTAGAAACCTGATTACCCTGCCTCTCTTCCACAGTGTGAGCGTCAGGTTGTCAGTCCAGTGTAGATAACACGATGATAGAAATGTTTGCTTGTTTCTTTGTTATTAAGATTTTCTTTCTTTCTTTCTTTCTTTCTTTTTTTTTTTTTTTTACTTTATTATACTTTACAATACTGTATTGGTTTCGCCAAACATCAACATGAATCCGCCCCGGGTGTACCTGAGTTCCCAATCCTGAACCCCCCTCCCACCTCCCTCCCTATACCATCTCTCTGGGCCATCCCAGTGCACCAGCCCCAAGCATCCTGTATCCTGCATTGAACCTAGACTGGTGATTCGTTTCTTACATGATATTATACATGTTTCAATGCCATTCTCCCAAATCCTCCCACCCTCTCCCTCTCCCACAGAATCCAAAAGTCTGTTCTATACATCTGTGTCTCTTTTGCTGTCTCCCATACAGGGTTATCATTACCATCTTTCTAAATTCCATATGTATGTGTTAGTATACTGTATTGGTGCTTTTCTTTCTGGCTTACTTCATTCTGTATAATAGGCTCCAGCTTCATCCACCTTATTAGAACTGATTCACATGTATTCTTTTTAATGGCTGAGTAATACTCCATTGTGTATATGTACCACAGCTTTCTTATCCATTCATCTGCTGATGGGCATCTAGGTTGCTTCCGTGTCCTGGCTATTATAAACAGTGCGGCGATGAACATTGGGGTACACGTGTCTCTTTCAGTTCTGGTTTCCTCGATGTGTATGCCTAGCAGTGGGATTGCTGGGCCATAAGGCAGTTCTATTTCCAGTTTTTTAAGGAATCTCCACACTGTTCTCCATAGTGGCTGTACTAGTTTGCATTCCCACCAACAGTGTAAGAGGGTTCCCTTTTCTCCACACCCTCTCCAGTNCGGCGATGAACATTGGGGTACACGTGTCTCTTTCAGTTCTGGTTTCCTCGATGTGTATGCCTAGCAGTGGGATTGCTGGGCCATAAGGCAGTTCTATTTCCAGTTTTTTAAGGAATCTCCACACTGTTCTCCATAGTGGCTGTACTAGTTTGCATTCCCACCAACAGTGTAAGAGGGTTCCCTTTTCTCCACACCCTCTCCAGTGTTTATTGCTTGTAGACTTTTGGATCACAGCCATTCTGACTGGTGTGAAATGGTACCTCATTGTGGTCTTAATTTGCATTTCTCTGATAATGAGTGATATTGAGTGATAATGAGTGAAAAGATAATGAGCATCTTTTCATGTGTTTGTTAGCCATCTTTATGTCTTTGGAGAAATGTCTATTTCATATTTTATCTCCTTGTCCTAGATCCAGACCCACCGTCAGATTTACTGATTTTGGGGCAGGAAGAAAACACAATATATTTGTCTTGGAAACTCCCACAGGGAGGTTTTGAGAAGTTTCAGGTAAAGTTGCTGTCATGCATGATTTCACTCTTTTTTGTCCTTCATTTTACATTAATAGCTTAAGAAATTATGATGCCTCTCCTTTACTATAAGATTTTCCTCCAAAATACATTTTCTATTTGTTGCTTTATAAGTACAAAATTGTCATGGGAGTTTTTCAAATTTGAGTAAAAGCTGGTAATTGACTTTAAGTGTTTGGGTTTTCCAGTGGAGACAGGTGTGTGCGTGTGTAGTACACAGTTGTGAATAAAGGAATGATGGTGCTGAAGGACAGTGCTTCTGTGACAGCAGCGGTCACAGCAAAGATTCTGGAAGTTAAAGCTGGGTGATGTGCTCCGGTCTTCCTTTCAGCTCCATCCTACAGATGTAGTTGAGTGGAGACTTGCAGCCCAGAGGATAGGAGAGAAAGAGGTACAAAGAAGCTGCTTTTTAATTGTCTGTGATATAAGTGCATGCATTTTTTGTTGCTCTTTGTGGTTAATAATGTAACCTGGCATCAAGTGAGGATATATTATATACACCCTACATCCTGCATTGTATGGTTTTCAGGGTGAGTAAGCTTCTGAAGATAGCATTATTTTTTTGTTTTAAATTTATTTATTTATTTAAAAAAATTATTTATGTGACTGCTCCAGGTCTTTAATCTTCATTATGGCATGTGGGATCTTTAGAGGCAGCTCACAAACTCTCAGCTGCAGCATGTGAATTCCTGTTGCACCATGTGGAATCCAGTCCCCGACCAGGGATTGAACCCAGCCCCCACCTTGCACTGGCGGCTCAGTGTCTTAGCCATTGGACCACCAGGGAAGTTCTTGGGGATAGATAGCACTGTTGCTTTGTAATCTATGGGGGCCAACAAATTTTCCACACTTTTGTAGTAGTAGGAGATGGTGATTTTAGTTATAAAGAACAGAAAACAACCTAAAATAGTTAAGAAATTTATCATATTAATGAAAGAGTGCCTCATGGAGACAAAGGCAAAGACTATTACTGGGTGTTTGGAAGAATCAGAATCAGATATTTAAGGCCATTGAGACCACTGGGATTGTTTTCTTAATGTCTGTCTATTTCTTTCTGCTCATTAGCCTTAATTTATTTTTGCTTATTTTTCCTGATGACCAACTTTCTCTGCTAAGCAATCCATGTGATGAGTGGAAGAATGCCATGCACAACTTCTAAGCATAAATGGTATATTATGAGCCACAGAAAAGACAGATGCTCCCTAAATTACCAAGGAAGGACTGTGATTATTCCAAATATTAGACACCCAGTCCAGTTTCAGTCAACTTGTTGCAGGCCCCATGTCATATGAAAATGGTGGCTCCGGATCTATGGATGGTGGGGTTATAGAGTCATTAGAATTTGAGCAGGCACAACAAAAGGTATTTCCTTAAAGTGAAAAGCAATATACAATTTAATAATTTATAGAATCAATACATCTAAAAGGAACCAGAGCAGTAAAATTGCCAGGCACTTGAAATGAACTAATTAGTACATCTGAGTTTTATATCCGAGTATGAATTTCTTAACAATTACAGTTCCTAATGAGAAACAAGATAATAGTTATTATATGATAGACATAAAAAGAATCCACGTTCATTTATTTATAGTAGCTAGTACTAAAGACAAAGAGGGTTGTGTAGTGGGCAGAATAATGACCTTCCAAAGATCCAGCCTAATTTACAGAACCTGAAATGTTATATTACATGGTAAAGGGGAAACAGATGGAATTAAATTGGCTAATTAGCAAGTTTTAAAAAGAGAGATTATAGAGAGTCTGGATCCAGATGGTGGAGTAGGAAGACCCTGAGCTCACCTCCTCCCATAGACACGCAAAAACTACTACATATAGAATAACTATCTCTGAGAGTCACGTAATGACTAGCAGAACAGATTTTCTATGATTAAGGATATAAAGAGTAGGCCACATTGAGATAGGAGGGGCAGAGATGCAGTCTAGTTGGAACCCACATGCCCTGTGCGGTAACCCACAAGTGGGGAGTACTGTCCCAACCACAGAGGTCCCCCTTGAGGAGTGAGGGGCCTGAGCCCCATGGAGGGCTCCCCAGCCTGGGGGACATGCATGGGTAGAAGAGCCACATGACATCTGGCTTTGAAAACCAGCAGGGCTTATATCTGGGACATCCAGAAGCCTGTGGATTATCGAGACCCTCTTCTTGACGAGCTCTCACACAAATTCACTGATTCTGAGTCCCAGGGACGAGGCAGTAGCTTGAAAAACAGCTAGGTCATAGAGAAGATTTATTGGCTAGTATTAGGGTGTCTGCTGGAAGGGCAGGGATCTGGTGGAACTTTCTTTGGGAATGGAAGTACTGGTAGGTGCAGCTTTTTTTTTTTTTTCTAAACTCTCCTTCCACCTAGCTGGGCAGGTGCTGGCAGACACCATTTCTATCACTCTCAGTCAACCTAACCAACACCGTGTGCCCTGCCCCAGTATTCCCTGAGGGTCAGTCCTGCTCATCCACCCACCATGGCTAGATTCTCCAATGTGACTCCTAACCTGTTCCATATAGCAGGTGGATTTGGACGGCCCCAGTGCCCCTCCTAAGCAACCCCCGCCTGGGGGATCAGCTTTGTACAACAGTACACTTGTATTGGTTGCAACTGGGCCTCACAGCTAGTCACACTGGGAACTGGTCCTACCCACCAGTGGACCTGCAGTGAGCATGGCCCAACCACAGAAGGAGGGGACGCACAGCTCACATGGAGGATACTCCAGGGGCATCTGGCTCTGGTGACCTGGCAGGACTGTGCCATTGACATCACAGAAAACCTTCTAAATAAAGCCACTCTTTCAAGACTGGGAGATGTAACTATATATCTGATTGTTGTTCAGTCACTAAGTCATGTCCAGCTCTTTGCTACCCCATGAACTGCAGCACATCAGACTTCCCTGTCCTTTACTGTCTCCAGAAGTTTGCTCAAACTCATGTCCATTGAGTCAGTGATACCATCCAACCGTCTCATCCTCTGTTGCCCTCTTCTCCTCTTGCCCTCAATCTTTTGCAGATCAGGGTCTTTCCCAGTGAGTGGGCTCTTGGCTTCAGGTTGCCAAAGTATTAGAGCTTCAGCATTGGTCCTTCTGGAGAAGGCAACGGCAACCCACTCCAGTACTCTTGCCTGGAAAATCCCATGGACAGAGTAGCCTGGTAGGCTGCAGTCCATGGGGTCACTAAGAGTCGGACACAACTGAGTGACTTCACTTTCACTTTTCACTTTCATGCATTGGAGAAGGAAATGGCAACCCACTCCAGTGTTCTTGCCTGGAGAATACCAAGGACGGTGGAGCCTGGTGGGCTGCCATCTCTGAGGTTGCACAGAGTTGGAGACGACTGAAGTGACTTAGCAGCAACAGCAGCATTGGTCTTTCCAATGAATATTTAGAGTTGATTTCCTTTAGGATTGACCAGTTTGATCTTTTTGCTGTCCAGGGGATTCTCAAGACTCTCTTCTCTAGCACCACAATTCAGAAGCATCACTTCTATTTGTTAGATAAAGCTAATAAATAGAAACAAACACAGTTAGGAAATCTTGAGGGACAATGGCAAACCTTTCAAATGAAGGAACAAGATAAGACTTCAGAAAAATAATGAAATGGAGACAGACAATTTAACAAAAGGGCATTGAAAGTAATAGTCATAAAGATGTGCACTGAACTGAGGAGAAGAACTGATGGATACAGTGATAAATTGAACACAGAGGTAGAAAATACAAAGAACTGGTAAGAATTAAAGACTGTAATAACTGAAATTTAAAATACACTGGAGAGAATCAACAGTGCATAGAGGATACAGAAGAATGGGTCAGCAGTCTGAAAGGGTAGCAGAAATCACCCTGTCAGGACATAAAAGGAATTTTTTAAAATGAGGGTAACTTAGGGAATGTCTGCAAAAACTTTAAGGATACCAATATTTACTTTTTTCAAGGGGTCTCAGTAGGAGAAAGAAAGTTCCAGTAGACCTATTTGAAGAAATTAGGGCTGAGAAAAAATTTAACCTGGTAAAGGAACAAGTCCAGAAAATACAGACACCTAAACAAGATAACTTGAAGAGACTCACATCAAGACACATTATAATTACCATGTCAGAAGTTAGAAATTTAAAAGCAGCAAGAGAAAAACTTAAAAGGGAGCCCTCCTTTCAACTGATTAATTTTTAGCAGAAACTTTATAGGCCAAAAGGGACTGGCATGATATATTAAAATTACTGAAAGTTAAAAAAAAAAAAAACTTACAAATAATACATTATTTGGCAAGGTTATTAATCAGAAATTAGGAAAGATAAAAAGTTTCCCAAACAAGCAAAAGCTAAGGAAATTTATCACTGCTAAAGTAGCCTCACAGACATCAGTGGTGGTCCCGTGGTTTAAGAATCTTCTTGGCACCAGTGCAGGGGACGTGGGTTCGATCCCTGGTCCAGAAAGATTCCACATGCCGTGGGGCAACTAAGCCTCTCCATTGTCATACAGCCATTGAGTGCTCTTTCTTAAAAGTATTAGTAAAATAAAATATCATTCTTTTGCTTAAGAGTTTCCTTACCATGACATACTAGGTTCTGCCTGTCCCTGGTGACCTCGCTACAGCTCCTCCCTTCTTTCCCATCTCAGGAAAGGACCATGTCCTGAAATCACTTGCTCAGTTGCCTTTGATTATTCCCACTCCCTCATCCCTCAGTCTGTCAGTGGGATCTGCCACTTCTGCCTCTGAGATGGATCCTTAATGTGTCCAGCTCTCTTTATCTCCACTATACCTCATTTCTTACTGAGATCAACAGCCTAGGTGACAGATGACAGTCTCTTACCTCCTTATTTTTTTTTCTTTTAAGATGTGTGTGTGTGTGTGTGCTCAGTCATATTTGACTCCATGAACTGTAGTCTGCCAGGCTCCCCTGTCCAAGGGATCTCTAGGCAAGAATACTGGAGTGGGTTGCCATATCCTTCTCCAGGAGATCTCTCCAACCCAGGGATCGAATCCATCTCTCTTGGGTCTCCTGAATTGGCAGGTGGACTCTTTACCCCTGCAACACCTGAGAAACCCCCTACCTATTTAATTTATTTAATTGGAGGCTAATTACCTTATAATATTGTAGAGGTTTTTGCCATATATTGACATGAATCAGCCATGGGTGTACATGTGTTCCCCATCCTGAAACCCCCTCCCACATCCCTCCCCATCCCATCCCTCAGGGTCATCCCAAGCACCAGCCATGAGAACCCTATCTCATGCATCAAACCTGGACTGGCAATCTGTTTCACATGTGATAATATACATGTTTCAATGCTATTTTCTTAAATCATCCCACCCTCTCCCTTTCCCACAGAGTCCAACGGACAGCTCTATAGATCTGTGTCTCTTTTGCTGTCTTGCATATAGGGTCATCGTTACCATCTTTCTAAATTCCATATATATGCATTAGTATACTACATTGGTGTTTTTCTTTCTGACTTTACTCTGTATAATAGGCTCCAGTTTCATCCACCTCATTAGAACTCATTCAAATGCATTTTTTTAAATAGCTGAGTAATATTCCACTGTGTATATGTACCACAGCTTTCTTATTTATTTGTCTGCTGATGGACATCTAGGTTGCTTCTATGTCCTGGCTATTGTAAACAGTGCTGTGATGAACATTGGGGTACATGTATCTCTTTCAATTCTGGTTTCCTCGGTGTGTCAGCCCAGTAGTGGGATTGCTGGGTCATATGGCAGTTCTATTTAGAGCTTTTTAAGGAATCTTCACATTGTTCTCCATAGTGGCTGTCCTATTTTGCATTCCCACCGACAGTGTAAGAGGGTTCCCTTTTCTCCACACCCTCTCCAGCATTTATGCTTGTAGACTTTTGGAGAGCAGCCATTCTGACTAGTGTGAGATGGTACCTCATTGTGGTTTTGATTTGCATGTCTCTGATAATGAGTGATGTTAAACATCTTTTCATGTGTTTGTTAGCCATCCGTATGTCTTCTTTGGAGAAACGTCTGTTTAGTTCTTTGGCCCATTTTTTGATTGGGCTGCTTATTTTTCTGAAATTGAGCTGCAGGAGTTGCTTGTATATTTTTGAGATTAGTTGTTTGTCAGTTGCTTCATTTGCTATTATTTTCTCCCATTCTGAAGGCTGTCTTTTCACCTTGCTTATAGTTTTCCTTCATCATTCAAAAGCTTTTAAGTTTAATTAGGTCCCATTTGTTTATTTTTGCTTTTATTTACATTATTCTAGGAGGTGGGTCATAGAGGATCCTGCTATGATTTATGTCAGAGTGTTTTGCCTGTGTTTTTCTCTAGGAGTTTTATAGTTTCTGGCCTTACATTTAGATCTTTAATCCATTTTGAGTTTATTTTTGTGTATGGTGTTAGAAAGCGTTCTAGTTTCATTCTTTTCCAAGTGGTTGACCAGTTTTCACAGCACCACTTGTTAAAGAGATTGTCTTTTATCCATTGTATATTCTTGCCTCCTTTGTCAAAGGTGTCCATCAGTTCAGTTCAGTCACTCAGTCATGTCCAACTCTTTGCAACCCCATGAATCGCAGCACGCCAGGCCTCCCTGTCCATCACCAACTCCCGGAGTTCACTCAGACTCATAAGCTTTTAAGTTTAATTAGGTCCCATTTGTTTATTTTTGCTTTTATTTACATTATTCTAGGAGGTGGGTCATAGAGGATCCTGCTATGATTTATGTCAGAGTGTTTTGCCTGTGTTTTTCTCTAGGAGTTTTATAGTTTCTGGCCTTACATTTAGATCTTTAATCCATTTTGAGTTTATTTTTGTGTATGGTGTTAGAAAGCGTTCTAGTTTCATTCTTTTCCAAGTGGTTGACCAGTTTTCACAGCACCACTTGTTAAAGAGATTGTCTTTTATCCATTGTATATTCTTGCCTCCTTTGTCAAAGGTGTCCATCAGTTCAGTTCAGTCACTCAGTCATGTCCAACTCTTTGCAACCCCATGAATCGCAGCACGCCAGGCCTCCCTGTCCATCACCAACTCCCGGAGTTCACTCAGACTCATGTCCATCGAGTCAGTGACACCATCCAGCCATCTCATCCTCTGTTGTCCCCTTCTCCTCCTGCCCCCAATCCCTCCCAGCATCAGGGTCTTTTCCAATGAGTCAACTCTTCACATGAGGTGGCCAAAGTACTGGAGTTTCAGCTCCAGCATCATTCCTTCCAAAGAAATCCCAGGGTTGATCTCCTTTAGGTTGGACTGGGTGGATCTCCTTGCAGTCCAAGGGACTCTCAAGAGTCTTCTCCAACACCACAGTTCAAAAGCATCAATTCTTCTGTGCTCAGCCTTCTTCACAGTCCAACTCTCACATCCATACATGACCACTGGAAAAACCATAGCCTTGACTAGATGGACCTTTGTTGGCAAAGTAATGTCTCTGCTTTTGAATATGTTATCTAGGTTGGTCGTAACTTTTCTTCCAGGGAGTAAGTGTCTTTTAATTTCATGGCTGCAGTCACCATCTGCAGTGATTTTGGAGCCCAGAAAAATAAAATCTGACACTGTTTCCGCTGTTTCCCCATCTATTTCCCATAAAGTGATAGGACCAGATGCCATGATCTTCATTTTCTGAATGTTGAGCTTAAGCCAACTTTTTCACTCTCCTCTTTCATTTTCATCAGGAGGCTTTTTAGTTCCTCTTCACTTTCTGCCATAATGATGGTGTCATCTGCATATCTGAGGTTATTGATATTTCTCCTGGCAATCTTGATTCCAGCTTCTGCTTCCTCCAGCCCAGTGTTTCTCATGATGTACTCTGCATATAAGTTAAATAAGCAGGGTGACAATATACCGCCTTGATGTACTCCTTTTCCTATTTGGAACCAGTCTGTTGTTCCATGTCTAGTTCTAACTGTTGCTTCCTGACCTGCATATAAATTTCTCAAGAGGCAGGTCAGGTGGTCTGGTATTCCAATCTCTTTCAGAATTTTCCACAGTTTATTGTGATCCACACAGTCAAAGGCTTTGTCATAGTCAATAAAGCAGAAATCGATGTTTTTCTGGAACTCTCTTGCTTTTTCCATGATCCAGCAGATGTTGGCAATTTGATCTCTGGTTCCTCTGCCTTTTCTAAAACCAGCTTGAACATCTGGAAGTTCACGGTTCATGTATTGCTGAAGCCTGGCTTGGAGAATTTTGAGGTGCATGGATTTATCTCTGGCTTTATATTTTGCTCCATTGAGCTATATTTCTGTCTTTGTGCCAGTACCATACTGCCTTGATGACTGTAGCTTTGTAGTATAGCCTGAAGTCAGGCAGGTTGATTCCTCCAGTTCCATTCTTCTTTCAAGATTGCTTTGGCTGTTTGAGGTTTTTTGTATGTCCATACAAATTGTGAAATTATTTGTTCTAGTTCTTTGAAAATACCATTGGAACTTGATAGGGATTGCATTGAATCTATAGATTGCTTTGGGTGGTATACTCATTTTCACTATATTGATTCTTCTATCTATGAACATGGTATATTTCTCCATCTATTTGTGTCATTTTTTAAAAATTTCTTTCATTAGCATTTTATAGTTTTCTTTATATAGGTCTTTTGTTTCTTTAGGCAAATTTATTCCTGAGTATTTTATTATGTTCATTGCAATGGTGAATGGTATTTTTTCCTTAATTTCTCTTTCTGATTTCTCATTGTTAGTGTATAGGAATGCAAGGGATTTCTGTATGTTAATTTTATATCCTGCAATTTTTGCTATATTCATTGATTAGCTCTAGTAATTTTCTGGTGGAGTCTTTAGGGTTTCTATGTAGAGGATCATGTCATCCGCAAACAGTGAGAGCTTTACTTCTTCTTTTCCAATCTGGATTCCTTTTATTTCTTTTTCTGCTCTGATTGCTGTGGCCAAAACTTCTAAAACTATGTTGAATAGTAGTGGTTAGAGTCGGCATCCTTGTCTTGTTCCTGACTTTAGGGGAAATGCTTTCAACTTTTCACCATTGAGGATAATGTTTACTGTGGGTTTATTATATATGACTTTTATTTTGTTGAGGTATGTTTCTTCTATGCCTGCTTTCTGGAGGGTTCTTATCATAAATGTATATTGAATTTTGTCAAAGGCTTTCTCTGCAACTATTGAGATAATCATATGGTTTTTATCTTTCAGTTTGTTAATGTGTTATATCACATTGATTTGTGGCTTTTAAAGAATATTTGCATCACTGGGATAAAGCCCACTTGGTCATGATGTATGATCCTTTTAATATGTTGTTTAATATGTTCTAGAATTTTGAGGATTTTTTTCATGTTGAGGATTTTTCTATGTTCATCAGTGATATTGGCCTATAGGTTTCTTTTTCTTTGTGGCATCTTTGTCTGGTTTTCCTAAGGGTGATGGTGGCCTCATAGAATGAGTTTGAAAGTTTACCTTCCTCTGTAATTTTCTGGAAAGTTTGAGTAGGATAGGTGTTAGCTCTTCTCTAAAGTTTTGGTAGAATTAAGCTGTGAGGCCTTCTGGTCAAGGGCTTTGTTTGTTGGAAGATATCTGATTACAGTTTCAATTTCTGTGCTTGTGATGAGTCTATTAAGATTTTTATTTCTTCCTGGTTCAGTTTTGGAAAGTTATACTTATCTAAAAATTTGTCCATTTCTTCCCAGTTGTCCATTTTGTTGGCATATAGTTGTTGATTTTAGTCCCATATGATCATTTGTATTTTTGTGTTATCTCTTGTGATTTCTCCATTTTCATTTCTAATTATGTTGATTTGATTCTTCTCCCTTTTTTTCTTGGTGAGTCTGGCTAATGGTTTGTCTATTTTATTTATCTTCTCAAAGAACCAGCTTTTAGCTTTGTTGATTTTTGCTATGGTCTCCTTTGTTTCTTTTTCACTTATTTCTGCCCTAATTTGTATGATTTCTTTCCTTCTGCTAATCCTGAGGTTACTCACTTCTTCCTTTCCTAGTTGCTTTAGGTGTAGAGCTAGGTTATATATTTGATTTTTCTCTTGTTTCTTGAGGTAAGCTTGTATTGCTATGACCCTACCCCTTACCACTGCTTTTACTCAGTCCCATAGGTTTGGGTTGTTGTGTTTTCATTTTCATTCATTTTTATGCATATTTTGATTTCTTTTTTTGTTTTCTTCTGTGATTTGTTGGTTATTCAGAAGTGTGCTGTTTAGCCTTCATATGTTTGTATTTTAAATAGTTTTTTTCCTGTAGTTGACATCTAATCTTACCGCCTTCTGATTAGAAAAGATGTTTGGAATGATTTCAACGTTTTTGAATTTACCAAGGCTGAATTTATGGCCCAGGATGTGATCTATCCTGGAGAATGTTCCATGTGCACTTGAGAAAAAGGTGAAATTCATTGTTTTGGGGTGAAATGTCCTATAGATATCAATTAGGTCTAATTGGTCCATTGTATCATTTAAAGTTTGTGTTTCTTTGTTAATTTTCTGTTTAGTTGATCTCTCCATAGGTGTGAGTGGGGTATTAAAGTCTCCCACTATTATTGTGTTATTGTGAATTTCCCTTTCATACTTGTTAGCATTGTCTTACATATTGTGGTGCTCCTATGTTGGGTGCATATATATTTATAATTGTTATATCTTCTTCTTGGATTGATCCTTTGATCATTATGTAGTGTCCTTCTTTGTCTCTTTTCACAGCCTTTGTTTTAAAGTCTATTTTATCTGATATGAGTATTGCTGCTCCTGCTTTGTTTTGGTCTCTATTTGCATGGAATATCTTTTTGCAGCTCTTCACTTTCCATCTCTATTTGTCCCTTGTTTTGAGGTGGGTCTCTTGTAGGCAGCATGTATAGGGTTCTTGTTTTGTCGTTTGGTTGGGGCATTCAAACTATTTACATTTAAGGTAATTATTGATAAGTGTGATCCTGTTGTCATTTACTTTGGTGTTTTGGGTTCAAGTTTATACACTTTTTCTGTGTTTCATGTCTAGAGAAGATCCTTTGGCATTTGTTGAAGAGTTGGTTTGGTGATGCTGAATTCTCTCAGCTTTTGCTTGTCTGTAAAGCTTTTGATTTTCCTTCATATTTGAATGAGATCCTTGCTGGTTACAGTAATCTGGGTTGTAGGGTTTTCTCTTTCATCACTTTAAGTATGTCCTGCCATTCCCTTCTGGCCTGAAGAGTTTCTATTGAAAGATAAGCTGATATCCTTATGGGAATCCCCTTGTGTGTTATTTGTTGTTTTTCCCTTGTTGCTTTTAATATTTGTTCTTTGTGTTTGATCTTTGTTAATTTGATTAATAAGTGTGTTGGGGTGTTTTGCATTGGGTTTATCCTGTTTGGGACTCTCTGGGTTTTTTGGACTTGGGTGGCTATTTCCTTCCCCATTTTAGGGAAGTTTTCAAATATTATCTCCTCATTTACATTTAAGGTAATTATTGATAAGTGTGATCCTGTTGTCATTTACTTTGGTGTTTTGGGTTCAAGTTTATACACTTTTTCTGTGTTTCATGTCTAGAGAAGATCCTTTGGCATTTGTTGAAGAGTTGGTTTGGTGGTGCTGAATTCTCTCAGCTTTTGCTTGTCTGTAAAGCTTTTGATTTTCCTTCATATTTGAATGAGATCCTTGCTGGTTACAGTAATCTGGGTTGTAGGGTTTTCTCTTTCATCACTTTAAGTATGTCCTCCCATTCCCTTCTGGCCTGAAGAGTTTCTATTGAAAGATAAGCTGATATCCTTATGGGAATCCCCTTGTGTGTGATTTGTTGTTTTTCCCTTGTTGCTTTTAATATTTGTTCTTTGTGTTTGATCTTTGTTAATTTGATTAATAAGTGTGTTGGGGTGTTTTGCATTGGGTTTATCCTGTTTGGGACTCTCTGAGTTTTTTGGACTTGGGTGGCTATTTCCTTCCCCATTTTAGGGAAGTTTTCAAATATTATCTCCTCAAGTGTTTTCTCGTGGCCTTTCTTTTTGTCTTCTTCTGGGACTCCTATGATTCGAATGTTGGGGTGTTTGACATTGTCCCAGAGGTCTATGAGGTTGTCCTCATTTCTTTTCATTCTTTTTTCCTTTCTGCTTCATTTATTTCTACCATTCTATCTTCCACCTCACTTATCCTATCTTCTGCTTCAGTTATTCTATTGTTGATTCCTGTAGAGTGTTTTTGATCTCAGTTATTGCATTTTTCATTATTGACTCTTTTTTATTTCTTCTAGGTCCTTGTTAAACATTTCTTGCATCTTCTCAACCCTTGTCTCCAGACTCTCTATCTGTAACTCCATTCTGTTTTCAAATTTTGGATCATTTTTACTGTCATTATTCTGAATTCTTTTTCAGGTAGACTCCCTATCTCCTCCTCTTGTTTTGTTTGGGTGGGCACTTATCATGTTCCTTTACCTGCTGAATATTTCTCTGCCTTTTCAGCTTGTTTAGATTTCTGTGTTTTGGGTGGCCTTTCTGTATGCTGGACATTTGTTCTTCTTTATTGTGGAGGTTCCTCCCTGTGGCTGGGGTTGGACAAGTGGCTTGTCAAGGTTTCCTGGTTAGGAAAGCTTGCATCCGTGTTCTGGTGGGTGGAGCTGTATCTCTTCTCTCTGGAGTGCAATGAAGTGTCCAGTATTGAGTTTCAAGGTGTCTATGGGTTTAGTGTGACTTTGGGCAGGCTGTGTATTAATGCTCAGGGCTATATGTTCCTGTGTTGCTGGAGAATCAGCATGGCATGTCTTGCTCTGGAACTTGTTGGTTCTTGGGTGGAGCTTGGTTTTAGTGTAGGTATGGAGGGTTTTGGATGAGCTCTTGTTGATTAATGTTCCTTGGAATCAGGAATTTTCTGGTGTTCTCAGGTTTTGGACTTAATCCTCCTGCCTCTGGTTTTCAGTCTTATTCTTACAGTAGCCTCAAAACTCCTCCATCCATACAGCACACAATATAAAACATCTAGGTTAATGGAAAGAAGATTCTCCACAGTGAGCGACACCCAGAGAGGTCTGCAGAGTTACGTGGAGAAGAGAAGAGGGAGGAGGGAGATAGAGGTGACCAGGAGGAGAAGAAAAGGGGAGAGAGCAATCTAGCCAGTAGTCTATTCCCTATGTACTCTCCACATTCTGGAACACTCAGAGAGGTTCATGGAGTTACCTAGAGAAGAGAAGTGGAAGGAGGGAGATGGAGGTGACCAGGAGAAGATGGGGAGTCAAAAGGAGAGAGACAGATCCAGCCAGTAATCAGTTCCCTAAGTGTTCTCCACAGCCCGGAACACACAGAGAGATTCACAGAGTTGGGTAGAGAAGAGAAGTGGGAGGGAGGAGATAGAGGTGACCTGGGGGAGAAAAAGAGTCAAAATGGAGAGAGGGCAATGAAGCCAGTAATCAGACTCCTAAGTAAAAATGTATACTAAAGATTGGATTCTTAAAGGTACGAAATTGATTTTAAAAAATACCAAAAAGCAAAGATTAAAAATCTAGAGTAGAGGTTAGAGTCTCAAAACTGCAATATTTAAACAACAAAATCACAAAAAGTATAAAAAGTATATATGAAATTTGCTTCAAAAATAGGGTCTTTTTTTGCAATGTAGGAGTAAGTTATAAAAATGAAAATTAAAGGAGTAATAAAGGGCTTAAAATTTTTTTAAAAAATAAAAATTATAATAGTAAAATATATCTTGGAATTTCTCTGGAGCTGTTGCAGCAGTGTGGGGTCAGTTCAGTTTCAGATAGTTCCTTTTTGCAGCTCATACTTCTTCTCAAGGTCTATAGGCCACTTCCAATGTAGTCAGTACTAACTACAGGGTTTTAATCTGTTTCACCTGTTACTTCCAGAGCAGTTCCCTGTGTTTATTTTGGCTTCTTCTGTTTGCGAGTTTCTTCAGTGGTCACTTATTAGGCTCACTTATTCAGTTTGCTGTGGGGAGGGAGGAGCACTGCAAATAAATATCACTGGTGTGTGTGGGGAGTGCTTGCCGTGTCTGGGCCACACTAGGTTTGCCTCAGCTCATGACATGTGTGCTTTCCCGGTCTGCACTGTTCAGGTTCCACATTGCTGTGCAGGTGACCTGTCTGAGTTGGGCCCTGGGTTCTCTGCACTTCGCAGGTCTAAGTCACTGAGGTTCAGGTTCTCAGGTACTCCGCAAAGGCACAGACTCTGTTGGGCCTGCATTTTATGCCCTTCGCAGGTCCAAGCAGCTCAGGGGACCAGGTGCTTGGCGAGTGTACTCTCCCCAGGTGGGCAGTGCCTCTTGTCACCTCCCTGGTCCCAGCCGCTTGCTTTCCTGGGTGCAGAGTGGGAGTCCTGCGACCCTCCTGGGGGATGTCAACCATCCAGGATCAAAGGAAGACTTGGTTAGCAACTGGGAACCTGCTGGCAGTTTGGTGGAGTAGGCTGTCCCTGGGGCCAAGATTGCCCCTTGTGGCTCTGGCTGTCACCTGCCTGCCTCTTTGCCTCCAGCCGGGGCTGATCTGTAGCCGGCTAGCTCTCCTTTGGTATTCGCTCATCCCTTTGTTCTGTGAGCGGGCTGGCAGTGCCTTAGGTTAGAGCTTTCCATGGGGAAGTTCTCTCTCTCTTTTTCTCTTTTATTTATTTATTTTTTCAATTTTAGAGAATAACTTTATTGATAGATTCTAGCATAAATACAGGCAACATTCTAAACCATCACATGATTGCTGTCACACAAATTCTAAGCTATCAAGATTGCAACAGATCACCTTTTATTGTTTTTTAATTTTTATTTTTTTTCAGTTTTTATTTTTATTTTTACTATATTTTACTTTACAATGATGTATTGCTTTTGCCATACATTGACATGAATCCGCCACGGGTGTACATGAGTTCCCAATCCTGAACCCCCCTCCCACTTCCCTCCCCATATCATCTCTCTGGATCATCCCTGTGCACCAGCCCCAAGCACCCGTATCCTGTATCAAAAATAGACTGGCAATTGGTTTCTTACCTGATAGTATACATGTTTCAATGCCATTCTCCCTAATCATCCCACCGTCTCCCTCTCCCTCAGAGTCCAAAAGTCCGTTTTATACATTTGTGTT